>DWMY01002192.1:0-12330 GCA_018249775.1 Heliconius hecalesia formosus
TTTATATTGTTTCGGTCTTGTTGCTGCCGATGTTTTGTTTGTACGAGTGACTACCTATGTGTATAGTCTTTACTGGTTCAAACCGGCTTAAACCAGTACGAACCGGTTTAAGTCAGTTGGTTGAGTTAACAGCATATATAGAAAAATATTTTTTATAAATTGAAGAAGCTGTCGTGATGCTGCTGAACAGCACCTAACTGAAACGTGATAAATTATGAGTAAAGTGCAACATTCAATTCCGCCACTCAACACGCAACGTTTTAAAAATTAGGCGGAAAGTGGGGAGCGAAATGTCTTAATAATAGCAGAGTAGACAGAGGGAACTATCTGCCCCGCTATGCGGAAAACAGCGAGACTGCTTTTCTTATTTAGAGTTCCGTACCTCAAACGAAATAAATGGAACTATTATAAGATCTCATTTTTGTTGAAATTTGTATCAAATATCCAGGTCTTCTGTCCCTTCACACAAAAAAAATCTTTTAATAAGCGCCATCAAAAGATACTAGCGCTTATGCATTATTTTTAAGGTATTTTGCCTCAAGTATGAAGTACAGTACAAATAAAGGAACAAATCCAATACGTTGAATGTTATAGGTATTCCATAGAAAAAAAGTTACATTCATACAAAGTGAGTGCAAGCTTTAGTTTTTTAACTTTGTTATATATATTTCGATTTGACTAACAATTATGAAATTTGACAACAAACTTCATTTTCAGTTTTATGTATATACTGCAGAAAAAAAAATTAGTTTGTCAAGTTTTGCAATATGTACTTCGCTTTGAGTGAGCGTGTCGGACTCACGCTTGACAGACTTTTTTAACTAAAACTATTTTGTTCCAGCTTCACGCTGTGTCCCGCATATATCAGGGTAGACAGAGGGCATCTGGGAACCAAGTGTTAAGACACTCCGTTCCCATTAGGACACCTCCGTTCTTCACTTTCCGCAGAAATCTTCTAAAACTCAAAGCCGCGCTTTGCCTCGTTACCAGAGCGAGGAAATAAAAATATTAAATTTTACATTCACCGAGTGGGAACCAAACTTACAACTTTCGCGTATTGAAATTGAGTAACACGCTTGTGTGCGCCATGATGCCTTTTTAAAACCAAATAAGGATTACAATTTGTGGATTAATATTTATATTTCATTAATCAACTAAGTATTTCACAAACGATGTTTCACAAAGCAATTAGCAATTAGCGCAATTAGGATCTGTATAAGAAAACCACAAAGGCTGTGGACTTGAATTATAACTTGTTTTTTTATAATTTCTATAGAAAAACCTGTTTAAAACGTGAAAAAGGTTATTGATTTCGGACTAAATTTTAATTGTAACTAGTAACTACTTGAGAGCCTATCTTTGACTTCCCTTGAACTTTATTTGATAAGAGAATGTGCACAACAAAGGTGCTGCCGACTGGCGTCGCCAAACCGAATCTTTTAGTCTATTGATAACTGTTGATATTGACATTTATAACAAGTTTACATTATTTTTTTTTATTGAAAATGATTATTGAGGCGCTATATTCGGCAAACAACAAGTAGGCAGAGGGAACCTAGTGCTAAGACACTCCGTTCCCCTTTTGTCGCCGATTTTTTGAGGCATCGTGTAGCGAGTGGCGTAGCTCAATGCTTTGTTACCAGAGCGAATAAATGATAATATAATTAAATAATAATTTATTTTTCTTACTATACGCGGAATACAGCTTTTCAGCAAAAAATATTATTGCTAGTCATAACGCGTTTTCGCATTTCCGGACCAACATGAATATTTTTTTTTGGTTCGTACCTCAAAAGGAAAAATGAAACCCGTACAGAATCACTTTGCTGTGCATCCGTCCGTCTGTCAAGACTATTAACGCGTGGAGGCGAATTAAGCTGAAATTATATATATTTGATAAAATATCCTGGTCTGCTGTCCCTTGGAGTGGAGCGGGCACATTAAGGACTACGTTAAACTCGCAAGAGTAAACTGCTTATTTGTATTTCCACCGAGAAATAGTTGGATGGAAAGGACTGGACAATACATAGGTACATATATTGAAACCTATAATCTATAAATCTATATACCTACGAAAAGTGGAAAAAGGAGTGTTTTAGCAGTAGGCTCCCTCTCTCTACACTGATTTATGCGGAATACTGCGTGGAGCTAAAAAAAACAACAACTTGTTATTTTAAATCTAATGTTCAATGGGTTAGTTTAAATTCAATATTATGTATGAGGAAATGATTATATGTATGAACTGATGTTCATACATTCATGCAGACTGAAGTATAATTAGGAATTTCATAATATTTTTCTTAACTGTAGCTATCCTCATTTCCATTCTCACCAAAAGAGTTCCTACTAACAACTAGATTGTTTTAAATACTACAAGATTACTTTCAAGTAGTACACTGAAGTGACGTATCCAGATAAGATGGCTCCAAGCCAAGCGAACTGTAAAAAGATTGCGAGAATTCATTAAAACAGTGCCTTTGTTCTAAACAGAATGTAATATGTTAAGTTAATTATTTTATTGAGGCCATCGTGGCGCAGTTGGATAGATCTGATTGTTAAAACTATGATTGTGGCTTCATTTCTAACTTGGGAAAATTGTTATATTTATATTCATTTACACTCTCCAAAACGTGGCATTGAGTTCAGCCATTCAACACGCAATATTTCGATAATTTTAGGGACAGCTGGGAACGGAGTATTTTAGCACTAGTTTCTGTCTGCCTATACTAATATGCAGAAAAACGTGGGGTGGCTTTTTTGCAGATGTTGCATCATAGTAAGGGCGTCTATATAATACTGTCGACAAAAAAGATTTCCCATGTTATATCTTTACTCTTACCGCACGGAAATTGAATTCCTGACTTCCTTTATGTAATAAATGTATAAATAGAAACTGTTACTTGCTATACTACAAAACGCGACTTTTATGAGTTCGATTTCCACTTCAGAAAATTAATTATTTTCATTTTCTTGTTCCGGTAACAAGACAAAATCTTGATATAGAGTTCCGCCAATCAACAGGCAATATTTCGAAAAGTTGTTAGGGAAGTGGAAAGTTGGAGAAATAGAACGTGGGGAAGGGAGAGTCTTAGCATGAGGTTCCCTCTGCCTTTGCTGCTATTTGGGACACAACTTGAAGATAACGACACAACCAAATATAAACTATACATGAATTTTGACTCTAAGCTTTCTCGCATTTCACACAACCACAAAATTGTATGCGAAGATGAAATGTATCAGAATGTGTGCTTTAAATTTGTATATAAATGCGAATTTCCAAACAAAGCGACGCGACGTATAACGTCGCACGAGATGTGGATGTGAGCCTTAGCATACACTGTAGGGTTGGCAAAAAAATATTTTGTTTTGAGAGATCCTAGTTGATACAGTCCATTCCACTCTTTCTATCCGTATTTTTTTTCTGAATGTGTGTCTCTGCAGTATATAGTTGGGTTGAGAATTTGTTTTTGGATTGTAAGAGACTGAAACACAGAGTGTAACACTGACAATAGAGGCATAGTAGAACAAATGGCGTAGTAGAATTCAATGTCGCATTGTTATTCAAGTATCAATTTTAGAATTTTCAATTGAAAAATTCGACGGTGGTTACAATTTTTATATTATATAAAGCTTAATAATTTCTACAGCTAGTTGAAAAATATATATAATTAGTAAATTTTAACATATTACATACCACATTATTCTTTCAACGTCTACTGTTAGAAATATATCTTCTCTACGGTACTCCAAGTCGTTTGGTTCTGCGCTTCCTATACCCAGGGGCTCTCTAGCTGTGACGCTATAACGGAATTCGGCTTTCCTCGTTTCTAATATAGTAATAAAAAAAAAACAGTTGTACTAAATTAGGAAACGGACTCATTAACAATATAATTTTAGGCATACAAGTAAAACTTGTCTAATTCTAATTACATCTATTATATGTTGAAATATTTACTTATTATTATTGTGCACAGTACAGCGTTTAACTGTAAGCGCGATGATTGTAGGTTGACTTACCACTCGGAGGAATGAATAATTTTAACTTTTCCGCGCTGCTAACAAGAAAAAGCGCACGAATGAGTTCAGCTACGCAACGAGCAAAGTCTCGAAAATTGCCGAATGAACTTTTACCTTTAAGAATTGCAGAACCATAGTGCTTTCTCTCTCTCTCTGTCTCTCAGTCTCTCTGTCTGTCTGTCTCTAGTGCGCTCTCTCTGCCCACCCTAGTTCTTCGCTGGATACAGTGTGAGGCTTTTAAAAAAAACATTCTCATTATTTTTTTTCTGCTATCTGTACAATACTACGTCCGTTACAGTATATTCAGAATATTTCAGCGCATAATTACGACTTCTTTCAGTCTTAATTTGAGCTTTAGCAATCCGTCAGCGTGCCCAGCATTTCTTTTTTAAACGACTATCTGTTTTATGTGTATATTTTTCAGTATCACAATTTTTCCAATTGACAATTTTTGACATTGCGTGTCGAGTGGTGGAACTGCACGCCGTGCCATATCTTAGCAGAGAGGATTGAAAATAATTCATTTCCCTGAATTTTTTTCTCCCCTTTTTTAATTATAGAATATTTTTTTTTACATAAGCTAGGGTGCTTAGTTTCGCAACTAAAGTTATCACTCTGCTATAATATTCAACATTTACCATAAGTATATAAACATATATAAAACTCTTCGTAATTTTTTTAAGACAAAGCAAACGAACCTGCAAGTCATCTGATGGGAAGTTGACAACGTACCGACGAAACTACAGGACTTAAAAAGTGGCAATTTGGTAGGTTAGGAAGTATAGGTGAGTATAAAGAAGAGAGGATTTCTCAAACTTCTTACTGAAACGGAATAAATGAGACACACAAATATTTTGTAAATTACGAAAGTTGTACTGCGGGTAACTACTAGTATTCTATATAATTTTTCTTTTATCAATTAAATACAAGAACGACGACATGGCATTTCCTGGAAAGTGCAGAAATATGTGAGAACTCCAACTATAAGGGGAAAAAATGAGATTATACCTTTTATGATAAACGAAGCGCGGCGTTATGTTCCTCTTTTTAACACGGAATGTCTCTAAAATTGGATGAAATGCGACAGAGTTTAAAAACAAGGTTTTGGCTGCCAAAGTGTGAAAACGCGTGAAGTTATTTATACACTATAAAAAAGATTAAATCTACAAAAATAAAACATTATCTTTGAAAAGTCGAGTACCTGTCAACACAGCAACAATACCATTAACTTGAAATACGACAAAAAAAATTGAAACGATCACTCACAATTGAATTTCACGTTAATTTAAGATCCACTTAAACTGAGCTGCACTTAATACAGTTGGTAGTAATAATGCTTTTCAAAAGAAGCTTTTAAACGCTCTGTTAATAACATAATTGGGTTAAATTTTTGCTGAGTGGTGAATAAATTATAATTTTATTTTAGCTTCACGCTGTATCCCGCATACAGCTGGGTGGACAGAGGGGACCAAATATTAAGACACACCGATCCCCATTTCCCACCCAATTTTCGAGAAATAACATGTTGAGTTGCGGTAAATAATATTTTCTTGTATTTATTTTATAAATTTTGCACGCTGTATCACGCATATATCCGGGTAGGCTTCTCTCTAGAACCTACTGTTGAGTTAGACGACGAAATTCTAACTATCTATATGGTAAAGTCGAATACTTAGTACTAGAGACTTAGACTCTTCGAGTTCTCAGACTTAGTTGAGTTGACAAAGACGAAAAATATTTTTATATTCTATAGTCCTTTTTTGGGAAAGTATTAACACAATATAACACTATGTTCATAATTTCGATTTGGTCCACTATACCTACCTCTGAGATCTGCCTCGGGTACTTAAAATATGGCATACAGCTACTTCAATGTGACTTATGTCCATTTTAATATAAGCTTGATGAGAAAAGAAAAAAAAAGTATTTATATAATAGTAGTATATACCTATGTGATACAAATTTGCTCTAATTTTGTGTCATATACTGGTCCAACAAATTTACCGTAGATATTTCCTTAGAGATCCTCATTTTAATTATTTATGGCGACCTAAATATTCTTAATAGAAGCACTAAACTGATAGTGAGTGGTGAAAATCTATAAATAAATAGTTGACAAACAAAATAGTTTACATTTTAAAACGTTGAATTAAATTTAAATTTATGTCTTTCGTAGGTATTGACTGTAAACTGTAGGATTGGTGGTTTTTCGTAAAAAATACAAAGCACTTTTTTAGCTTCACGCTTTATCACGCATTCAGCAGCGCGAGGAAGTGAAAACAATTCATTACTCTGAGCGGAAATCGAACCCACAACTGTCGCGTTTACAGTCAGCTGTGCTCATACACCTCGACGGCTGTTATAATGAAATAATAAAAACGCAATAAATTAATTTTTCCCCTTTTTAACTTTCTACTATTGGTATATCTTGTAAACAAAATTATATATTAAAAATTAAAAATTCAATCAAATCGATCCTGACATTCTCAAGCGATGCGCTTGCTAGCAAACAGAATTAAATATTTATTCCTATTATAAATTATTCCTGATTCTTCCTTTTCATGGAGTCAGTGACATGTATATTTTTCCTTTATACAAAAACCAATCGTCATTAGCAACTTAGTTGCGTGAAATTTAAGACATCAAATCGAAAATTCAATTTTTTTATTCCTGTAGGAATTTTATGTAATTCTCTTTCACCGCTGCCCTACACTTTCCAACTAATATAATCAATATTACTATACGCCAAGATGTTTAGTGACTCATTAATGAAAAAGGTTAATATTTAGGAAAAAAGTTATTAGGAAAAAGTTATTTATACTTGTTTCCATTAGATTTTTGGCTATGGTGTAAAGCTTTTAAAAAAATACTGTAGTAGTTGCACATCAAAAATAAACATAAGAAGAAATGTTAAGATATTAAGTTGTTTGTAATTAACCTACAACGCGCTCGTACTACGAATAAGGCCTTCATTAACCATATGGCAGTGGAGATAATGCCTCGAACGGGACAACCGAAACAGATAACATACGCTGTACGCTACATATAGCAGGATAGGCAAAGATAATTTAGGACTAGGACTTTGTTACCAAACTCACTGACAAAAGAACACTATGTTTTTTTTCATATTTAGTTGCGGGTTGAGTGGCGGAACTTAACGCCGAACATTGCTTCGACACCAGAGCGAAGATATGAAAAAATATATATTTTTGTAATTTTACTATCAAATATGTGTATCTTTTATATTTTAATAATAACTAGACAATACAAAACACCACGTAAGTTTAGCTAGAGTGCCGTATTCGTATTATTTACTATTGTATGTTTAAATTATATTTTTTAAAATATTTGCTTAATACTTTTGGTGGTAATTTTCGTTCCTAAATTATAATCTAAGCTAGTGTTCCTGACTAAGTACGCCCTGGTACGCTTACCGTATTTATTATTGGCTGATTATGATATTATTGTGTGATGCTACTTGTTGTTATGTTATGATAAGCTCGATGGTGCAGGTCTTCGTTGAAATAATTTTCTTTTAATATTAAATAATTTATTTTATCATAAAATACAATCACTTCACATTTAGTTCGTTCGTGTTTTACTTATAAAATGATTGGAATCTATATTATTTAGTTCTATTATTTCGGATAATTTTCTATTGCCCTCCATGTTTGAAGGATTATAATTAAGTATAATAAACGAAAAGTAAAATTTACTCAAGAAATATTTATTTTAATTTTCTTGTGGTTGTATTAATATCTAACAAAGATCTTATATAATAATGAATATACTTTATATACCTTCTTTTTCCTTGCATATATTCTGCCATTCTTGCACCACACAAGCTAACACGCTAGGTCCGTTAGCTAACACAAAGTTAGCTGTTAGCTAACGGACCTAGCGTGTTAGCAAGTTCACGCGGCGCATTTTGCACAATATCACTAACAGAAGTAGACCGCATCTTTTTAGCTGCTGTTAGCCATTGATCCCTGGTGTGCTGGTTTTTTATTCCCACAATAAGAATAAAGAACTACCGGGTTCTTCTTTTCCGGGTCACTTTCGTTCATTTTTAATTTTGTAACACCGGAGTGTGTGTACTCCTGGGGTTTGTTGTAGTGCGGTTTTTGGTAATCCTCATATCTCCACAACTCCCAATAGCCTTGGTTCAAATTCTTGGAGGCGACGCGGAGTTCAAAATTGTTGATATTATTTTGAACTTCTTGTTACTTTTTTGGATTTTTTAGCTTATTTTCTTGTTTTTTAATGACTGCTAATTATTTGATATTTGATCGCTTAAAAATTTAAGCAAAGGTTGACATTTTTTCTTAAGTGTCTCAAATTCCTTTTTGATGATGGTTTTATTTCAGAGGTTATGTTGCGTAACAGTTTAGTTCCAGCTTTGTTACTGGATACAGTTTCATCTTCTTCTTCATCATCGAATTCATTGCATTGCATTGTATTAGAATCTATGATCTATGCGAGGCATTACACAGGCATTCGTCACAAGTCCATTCTAGTCCAGGGTTGTTACGAAGAGTTTCTAGTTGTTTGTTTGAAAGTTTAGCACAGAAATTATTAACATTAACGCTTTTCTCACAACGGCTACATGCCATTCCAAACCCTTTTTTGTAATATTTTTGGTATATGTATAACATTTTGATATAGGCATCTTAGGGTAGTTATCGGCCAAATTAAGGTAATATGTGTATAGTTCGTAATTTGAATGTAAATAAATAAATATTTCATTTCATCGAGTGGGGATCGAACCCACAACCAGTCGCGTTTACAGTCACACATTTGTTTTCTTGCGCCACGACTTAAATGGAAATAATTTAAATGTTTCCTCGAGATAGAATCGAATCCCCTACTATCATGTTTTAATATAAACTTGCTGAAACCGGTATAAAACTGTGCAACATTTTATTTATATTTGTCGCGTATAAATTATTTTTACTTAAGAAAATGACGCGAAATAATGCTTCGCTTAAAAGGCTCTTATTGTAGACGTCGAGAAAAAGAGTTGACTATTTATTATACAACTAGCTTCTGCGTTCAGATTTACTCCTTATCAACACAAAATTTTATAAATATATATATATTTTTTAAGTAAAATATGTTTATTATTTTTAGTTAGAGGATCTACTGCTTAGACAAAATGTCTAATTGCTACAATTTTTTTGTAGTTTCACGCTCTATCCCGCATATAGCAGAGTAGAAAAACCTAGTGTAAGACTCCGTTCCCATCGCACCTCTTTATCTTTGGGTAGCAGAAATTTGTTAAAATCTCTCTAGAGAGATACTAGCAACAAAAATAAGTTGTAACAAGCATATAAGAATTTCGACGTAGCCGGACGTATTGCTTAGTGGTCGGCGCTTCGACCGTTTTCAACAGGCGCGGGTTCAAATCTCGCTACGTTCAAATTTTTTATATGTTTTCTAAAAATAAGTAGAAGGATAGGCAGAGATAATCTAGTGTCTATATATTTTTCTTAATTTTCAAATATTGCCTGTTGAGTGGTGGAATCCAACGCTACTTTTCCTCTTACAATAATGCACTATAGACAATTAACCAACAACCTATATATCTCTACAGAAAGATATTTCCATAGATTCATTTCACAGAAATCGTGGCTTGCAATAAAAGAATGAGCAGGTTCACTCCTTAATCAACTATTTCATTTCAGATCAAATATCCATTATTAAGTGAAACAAATCATTATATTTTAATAATTTTTACTTCCCCGCTTTATTAGATAGACCGCGGCGTTTACTTTCCCCACTCAACATGCAATTAAAAAAAACAAGAGAATTGGAGTCTGTTAATACCAGAACCAGGTTTCTTTTGCCCACTCTACTGTGTGGGATAAATGTTAAGCTGATTTTTTATATTCGAATCTAGTACTTTGCAATATAAAGAGTTATAAACTTTTTTTGCGGCTTCGTCCAAATCCAAATGTTACATCAAAACAATTAACATGATGAAATATAACCATTAACTTTCCATTAGATTTCAATTGGAACTATTAGTTTCTGAGATTAGAGCGTTAAACCAAACAAATTCTTTAACTTTATAATATTAGTATAAATTTAATACACAATATGTTCTTTATTAGTTAATTAAATTATTCTAGCATTGTTCAATTTATATATACAGGGCCTGCCTTAGACTTATTAGAAGGATCAACTTAAATTACTTTGACTAATTAACTATAGCTTATTTATGACGCTTTTATGACAAAAGCTGGCTGTGTTTTAAATTGTATATTATTATTTAAGTTCTAGGGAAGAATATGACTGAAAATACGACGATCGCTGGTTTGATACCCACTTGGGGCTACGATTATTATCTTTTTTTAGCTTCAGGCTTTTTTCTTGACGCAATCTCTCTACAAAATATACCAAATCATCTCAAACTGTAGGCGCCGGGAAAAACTAACAAAATTACAAATTGGCCGCGTCATCAAAATCAAAAGTTGTTTTGTGTAACGCGGCCAATATATAACATGTGGCAAAAAGAAGCATACCAAATTGTATCGTTTGATAGCGTTGACTTAGAAGTTCTTTCTGTACTGGAATGGACTATAGATCTGGATATTAGATAGCTCCCTGTGTTTTTCAGTAAGATGATCCTGACAGACATATGTTACATACAAACGGGCAATAAAGTAATCTTACATCCTAGGTGCGTATCTAAACAGACAGAAACAGAACCCTAAAAATGATTATGTCAATACTTATTACGTAAGGGCTTAGTATTAATACGCTCATTTATCATTTTTTATCCCTCATATTTAAAAAAACATGATGCATCATTCAAGACTTATATAACATAGCAGTCATGTTACATGAGATTATGTGCTCAACGCCGTCTTCGTGTCGCACTGAGACAGCGTCTGATTGTAAGCGAGATGGTTGTGAGTTTGATTTCCACTCAGAGGAATGTATTATTTTTATTTTAGAGCTGACAGAATGGGGTATTGAGCTCTAGCACTCAAGATGTAATGTCTTAAATACGGGCAATAAGGTAGTATAACAATAAAAATTAAATAAAAGTATTTAACTAATATCATAAGTTTTACCAGCTTCGGGCTAACAGCCTTACACAAACAACCTTACACTTAGAAACTATACGGTTGAGAGGACATTAACAAATACTATAAATATTAAGCAAAAACCGAAACCTCTATAAATTTAATTATATCATTTAAGCGCTATATCTTATTCAAGTGTGCAACAATTATTTTGAGTTGACCCACTTTCGAGTCCGGGCAACTTTAGATAACGTAACGGTTCTGTTTTTATGTACATATAAACATACTTGAGGCTGTGGGACCGTTTCTGAATGTAAACGCGATGGTTATGGGATCGATCCCCTGATGACTTTATATAAAATTAGAGGGCGCGCGCGGCTTCGCCCGCTTATTAGGAGTGAATTCTAAAAAAACCACGAAACACGTGTTCAATGAAATATTTTTAAGAGTCTGAATTTCAAATTTTATAAAAATCGGTACAGATTATTTTTTTGCCATACAAACTTTCAACCCCTATTTCATCCCTTTAGGGTTAAAATTTTTCAAATTCCCTTCTTAGTGGATGTCCAGAATATGCAAATAAACATCTGCCCAAATTTCACGTTTCTACGCACAGCGGTTACGGCTCTGCGTGCGTCTTACCTCAGTCAGTCAGCACAAGTCCTTTTATATATATAGATAATTTTAATCAGGTTGACGCTATATCCCGCATACAGAAGGTAGGCAGAGGGAACTTAGTGTTAAGACACTCCGTTCCCTACTTTCCGCCGAGTTCTGGAGGCATTGCGTGTTGAGTGGCGGTACTCAATGCCGCGCATAGCTTCGACACCAGAGCGAAGAAATGAAAATATAAATGTAAATAAATATTTTATTTCTTCCAGTGGGGATTGACACACAACCAGTCGATTTTACAGTCACACTTTGTGCCACTGCGTCACGACTGGTCTCTTAAAAATTTAAAAAAAAAAATTAAAATAATTTTAAAGGTTTTTTTTTATTATTTGAATTAGTATGACTATTATTTGAATGTGATTAAATAGTATGAGAAGGCTCAAAATAACCCAATTCCTATTATCTGGTGGAACTAAAATTTGGATGACGACTTAACTTATGATGACAATGAAATTACATATAATTAATATTGTTAAGAAGGATGATTTTTTCACAAACTACCTAATATGGGTATCAAATGAAAGGGCTTGATTTGTAAAGTACTGTATACTGTAAAATTAAGAAAAATTGTTTCAAAAAAAAATCTAGTTTATATTTTATTACAGTATTG
>DWMY01002193.1:0-12329 GCA_018249775.1 Heliconius hecalesia formosus
TATAAATAATCAAATAAAATAATCTTATTTTGTTTACTGTTTTGCTATGGTAACGAGGCAAAATGCAGCGTTGAGCTCTGCCACTCAACATGCTATGCCTAGGTTTCCAGGTTCTCTATACCTACCCAATAATGTTCAGGATCCAGCTTGAGGTTAAAAATAATGTGTTATAATATACTCTATATGAGTAATATTTATTCTAATAATTTAAAGTTGAAGATTTTTTTTTTTTTGGTTGAACACATATCTCAAGAACTATGGCTTCAAATAGAAGAAAACTTCCATTGGATAGTCCATTTATTAAGGAAGAATTATATTAAATTATTTATTGTATTACATATTTTTAAATTATTTATTTTTTTAATTATGTCTATTTGAAGTCGGTGAAGCCACAGGTAAAACATATATAATTTTAATTATATGTTTTCAGAGTAAAAGATCCAGAATTTACATCAGCAGCTGATTATTTGCAATCTTTGCAACAGAAACTAACAACACTTTGTACGCTTACTACTAAATTGTATAAAGGATCCGTGTCGTTAAGCACTGAGCTCATGGGGTGAGTGGAGAGAAATGTTTCTTAATATAAAGGTTGAGTTAAATGTTTAATATATAGTATGTGTGTGTGTTGTTGTTTCTTCCATTTCGAGAAACATGGAAATATTAAATAAAAAAAAAGAATTCAAAAGTGGGAATCGAACTTATTACTGTGTTGTGTATAATAACACACTGTGCCACTAAACGGCAGTTTCTACGTTATACAGGGTGGAAGAGGCAGCGCTCCTTTTACGGAAACTGCATATAGGGTAAAATATTTCAAACCCATACCTAAAGAAATTAATCAAAATACCTCAACAGTTTAGACGAAATATATTTTTTTTAATTGTATTAGGTTTTTATGGAGTACCAAAAATTTTCATTTAAAGTGGTGCTGACACTTCCACCCTGTATAAAGGGCTATTGATATTATAATTGAGTGTAAATTGTGAAATATACAGTACGACTGACGAGTGGCCGTAGATCTGATTTGGTTTTAAGATTTTTAAACTTAGTGTGTGATCCGTAAATGATCAGAAAGTCATGACTTTAGTTCAGCCACGACTAGTCGCGCATGCTTTACATAGTAACATGAGTGACCACGTGTAACAGCATGCGGCGTGCGTGCGACGCGTGGGCGGTGCAGGGCGGCGGGCGCGGGGCGCGCGCGGCGGCGGCGCTGTCGGCGGGTGCGGGCGCCGCCGCCGCCGCGCGCGCCGCCGCTCCGCTGCACTACCGCGCCGCGCTGCCGTCGCTGGCGGCGTACAGCGCCGCGCACCTCGACAAGATCAGGGCGAGGGACGGCTTGCACGGTGAGTGCTGGTTCCTTTGTGTTGATGGTGTTGAATTTTTTTTTTTGACTCATCAACAATATATGTAACTTATAATATTAAAAGAAAATTCATATATCGGTCTGGTTCTGTTACAAATATCAATTACAGATATGTACAGCATTCACAAAATAATCCTGATACCAGTCATAATAAATTGAATTACAATTACAAATAATTACAATTAAAATTACAATTAAGTACAAGTCAAAAGAAATAATTATTAAAACAAAAACAATCGTAATAAAAAAAAGATAATTCGAATAATACAATAAGGCACATAATAAATTATATAATAAATTACATAGTACAATTAGAATCCATAGAATTACATAGTACAATTAGAATAACTACGTCGTATTATATGTACTCGTATATATTGTTTACTCAGTGAGTGGGGCTATAGTTACAACTCAATTTGTGGTAATTTATTTTTTAAAGTCAATAAATTTATCATGGAAGATATCGATGTCATAGTCGGACAGATTGTTATATAGATTTATTATTCGATTAATAGGTGAAAAATTGCCAAGATTAAGATTTAGAAATGTTGGTTAAAAATATTTTTTTAAGAGGATGTCTGGGGAGTGAGGCGAGGTACGACTAAATTAACCTGCGATAGTGAGTCGGAGCAATCTAATTTACTGTGACAAATTTTGTGCAGTGTCACCGAGTCAGCCACATGCCTACGATTTTGTAGGGACTGTAGATTAAAATGGCTCAAGCGTTGTTGATAGTCCGCTCTAAATGGGCAAGATTTGTCTTTAAAAGCCAGGTACCTTGTTAAAGAACGTTGCACTTTTTCTATTCTAATGAGACTCCAAAGTGCTGCGCTTGATCAGGCCCAGCAGTACTCATGCTTTAGAGATCATTTGATTATAGTGAACAGAATAATTGAGCTTACTGTCAATGAAAACACTGTTAGCTCGTGATTATGTATGAAGTATTTAGAACTGACAACTTTCTTTTTCCGGGTAAACTTAATGTGTGAGCATTTCGATGCATTAAGGGACATTCTATTGTTAGTGCACCATTCCTGGTTGGAATTAAGGGCCTCCTGGAGTAAAAAAAAATCTTCGATAGAGCATATTGTGCGGTATAGTTTGAGAACATCCGCAAACAACGAACAGAAACTGTATCGCACGTTGCGTGTTACGTCGTTTATGATTAGAGAAAAAAGGATGAGATCCATGAGGTACCCCTGACGTAGCAATGTACGGGTCCGAAGTATGCCCCTTGACTATTACCCGCTGAACTCGTATTTGCAAGATATGCAAAAATGATAAGGTGGAACCAAGATAATAATGGGTCACAGATTCCATACGCACATAGCTTTAGAATTAAGATTTCATGGTCCACTTTATTGAAAGCACTGGTAAAGTCTGTATATATAGAGTCGACCTGTTTCTTACTATCCACCTGTCTAGATATGTTAAGTAAGAAGTATAAGTAACCAAGTTGGATACTGTAGATCTACTAGAGACAAATCCGTGTTGATCAACTGAAATTATATTTTTGGAATAAAGAAAGAGAAGATAGGACACACTACACTTCCAAGGACTTTGGAAAATGTATTTAACGTTGATATAGGTCGGTAATTGCGTATATTATCTTTATTTCCTTTTTTATAAATAGGAAGAACATTAGCGAACCTTCAACCTCTGGGAAAAGTAGAAGTTTCTAAAGACTTATTAAAAAATTTTTTAACGGTAAAGTTAGATTTTTTTTGGGTTATCTTTACAAACAGTGGCGGTATACCATCCGGTCCCCCGCACCTTTGCTGGAGTCCAAAGACTTCAGTACTTTAGCGATGTCACGTTCAGTTGTGAGAATTTTAGATAAAGACAATTGTGGGTAGGAATCCTTTAGCAATACTTTTTGGCTATGTGTTGGAAGATTGAATATCGAAGAGAACTGTTTTGCGAAAAGATTACTAATGTCAATTCCGGAAGTAGCACAACGGCTACTTCCGGAATCAATCATCGTCATCATTTCGGAAGGAATTTCAGATGGTAAAGCCTTACATTTTTTTCATATGAGACCAGAACTTTTTTGGCGTACCTACTCTTCAGTGTGTAAAATATATTGAGAGTAACACTGCTTTAATAGTGATACAACTCTACTTCTTGTGAGCGTGTATTATAATAGATCTCTGGGATTGTTGTAAAGCTTTAGCTTACTTCTAAGTTTTTCTTTTTAAGCATTTAATTTTAACAGGTTTTGTGTAAACCAGACTGGATGAAGTTTTATTTTGCTTTATTTTTGGAACTAAAGTAATTATAACTGCGAAGAATGCTATAAATTTTTTCGACCATGCTGTCAACATCAGAAGATGGTTGAAGTTCGAGATCCTAATTGAGCTTACCCAATTCAGAGTAGTCTCTATTATAATCCGCTTTTTTACAAACAATGAGTGACATATGTAGTACTATTTAAGTTAGTTTTGCTCTGGACAATTTCAATTTCCAGCACTAGGTGATGAGGATCTAATTTGCTTAAAGTATCGAGGGCTATAAAGTAACTCATACTTTAATATTATTAAAATTTGATAATACTAAATCAAGAACGCGATTGTTGTAATTTCGTATGCAGTTGTGCTTATTAAGATTATTCAATGAGAGAAAGTACAACAATGCATATCCCAAAGAATTATAAATATTATTAGGAATCACATGGAAGTTGTTAACATCTCGAGTCCAATTTATGAAGCTTAAGTTAAAGTCACCTAGGATTACGATATCTCCTCTATAAGATTGTATAACGGAGCTTATATTATCTAAGATAGAGTTTAAGAGGTCAAAAGATATAGGTAGATAAGTATACGACACAAATTAGAAGGTTTTTATAAATACCACTGCTTTTAAACTTCACATTAATCCATTAATCTCCAAAAACACTTTCATAACGATTTATTCGACATGATTCGATTTTTTTAGACACAGGAAACAGTACTCCACCTCCCGTTTTTTGAGATAATGACGTAGTTAGAAATCAGTTAGAAAATAATTCAGAGTCAGCTATTGTTTCATCCAGCCAAATTTCCGTCGCTACAATCATATCATAATTAGTTTGCACTGTGGCCATGCGAATACGGCTGAGTTTCGTTTTTTTTCCACAAAAATTTTACACAAGACAATAAGAAGGTATATATACAATGCTGTACAATAAAATAAACTCAGTATCGATCATGCAACAATGAGACCAGATAGTCGGTAAGTTCGTATAGCTGCGTATAGGTGGCCACAACATACACTATCACCGTTGCCGTTATGTTAATTTGAATAAATCATTGGTTAAAGATTTCAAAGTTAGTTTTATGTTAATTAATAGTAAATAGTTCACCACTGATTTTACAAATAACTTATTAGGTCATCAAATATCCGACAACAGCACTGAGTTTTAGGCAGGACATTGGCAAAATAGTTTATATAAAAACACTGATATGATTTTAAACAAAATTGTTCCGAACAATCTTTTTAGTCCACCGATTGTTGAGAAAACACTACTACAGTACATTCACATCTTTAATAACTAGTTTCACTTAAATTTAGACTTGTAACTTAAACTTAACAATATTTTAAC
Source organism: Heliconius hecalesia formosus (assembly GCA_018249775.1). Classification (NCBI taxonomy): domain Eukaryota; kingdom Metazoa; phylum Arthropoda; class Insecta; order Lepidoptera; family Nymphalidae; genus Heliconius; species Heliconius hecalesia. The sequence continues at coordinate 4,950 of DWMY01002193.1, forward strand.
AAAATATTCACAGGAGCAGTTGTTTAGTGGCGAAGGCGCCATCAAATATTTTTCTATACAGAATTTATGAAAATTAGCTAATAATTACTTTTGTTATATTCTTAAAACTTTTTTATCTAAATAGTTATAAATTTATTTATTTATTCCTAATTCTGCTTTGGTAAAAAAAAATGAATAACGTAAATTTTATTTTCCCGGCATCTGCTTAAGAAAGAAATTAAATGCCTTTAAGCCAAAACACCAAATAGTGAATACTTAATAAAAACAAAATAATTCAAGTAATATTTTTTAACTTAACATTTTAATGTTACGTAAATTAATATTTTTTAAAAAACTATGTATTTTATTACAGCCGCGTACGTGTCAGGCAATACTGCAGGCGATGATACACATAATAGGTAATTTTTTTTTTCTTTCTTTGTTAGCTCGACACTGTATCCCGCATATAGCAGGGTAAGCTAAGTTACGCTAGTATTAAGACACTCCGTTCCCCATTTTGTCTGATAATTTAAATATAATCTTTAACTCTTCTTCTTTAAAAATAATAATCTTTAACGAATGGAATCCACGTCTTTATAGTCAGTTTTCTGCTATAATCATAGTTTCATCTAGTATTACCCTTCATGCGGGATAAAGCTAAAAAAACATAGTTTTGACTATATAATAAATCAGCTAAAGCTGATGCACACTGTATTCCGCATACAGCAGAATAGGCAGAGGGAACCTAGTTTTAAAATCCTTGTTTCTCCAATTTCCGCCGAATTCTGAAGGCGTTGCGCGTTGAGTGGCGGAACTAAACACCGTGCACTGCCTCAACACCAGAGCGAAAAAATGAAAATACAAATACACATTTCCTCGAGTGGGTATCGAACTCAAAGCTAGTCGCGTTTACAGTCACACTTTGTGCCCCTACACCACGACTGGCCTCAATTGATTAAATATTATGCCCCACTAATGACATTTCCTTTTGCATCAATAATTCAGGTTAGAACAAGCTTCAGAAGCACTCAGATCAGAGCTATCCGATTGGATACCAAAAACCAGAACGGAAATAAAAGACATATTACTAGAACTAGCTAACAGACAAGTGAACATACACACACAAACACTAATGGGCTGGGAGAATGCCCTAAAACTCTCCTTAGATGATATTTCGCAAATGTTCAAAACTGTATCAAAAACGGCCGTTCAAAATTTATCACCATCTAAATGTAGAACACTGACGACCCCAAATGAAACCGAGAGGGATTTAGATGATATGGATGTAATAAGTAATTATTCTGATGTCCAAGATGTCAGAAATGACGATATGAATGGCATAAGTAATGAAGAAATCAAAAATAATTATTCTGATATCCGAAATATTGATGATATAAATGGCTTAAATAATGAAGAAACTAATAACGATGATAGTAATAAAACTAATGTTAATGATGAAAATTCAGAGGGTACGTCGAAAAGTTGTAAATTAGACTCCGTTAAAGATGATAGTTCAAAGTCTGATAAGTTTTCCGATCCGTTGCAAGAGTTCTCCGAAGTAGACCTATCATGATTTTGCGATAGTGTTTTTCGTAGTGTTCTAAAGGATTTTTAGTGATTGTAGTTTTGTTTATCGTGAATGTTCTAAACTGTTATAAAAATCTATTAACCTCCACATGTAAGTGACAACCCCATATGAAATTAAAAGGAGATTTAGACGATATGAATATTATAACTTTTTAATCTGATATCTAAGATGTCACAAATTATGATATAAACGGTTTAATTAATGAGGAAATCAGTAATAGTTATTCTGATGTTAGAAATGATGATAATAATGATTAAACTAAAAGTAATGATTGTGACAAAAATTATGATAATGATCAAAATTCAGATAGTTCAAAATCTGATAAGTTAGTTCTTTGATCTGTGGCAAGAGATCGCTGAAGTGGACTTATCATGATTTTGTGATATTTCTTACGTAATGTCTTAAAGGATTTGTAGTGCATTGTAGTTTTATCTACAGGTGTTTAGTGTATAGTTATTACTTTTTTTATTTTTGTTTTTTTTTCTGGTGTTTCAATCAAGTGGTGTTTCGTTTAATCTCCCGTTTATTATGATTATTCGTGGAATTGTTTGTGCAATTTATTTTTATCGATATTAACAGGAAAATACATTAATAGTTTTTAAATACTTAATTGTATCAAGTATATGTTGTTATATATTGTTTTTTTTAAATGTTTTTATGTTTATTTTTCAAAAATCGCTTACATAACCCTGTAACTGACTATACTTAGGAATGGTAGTTGGGGGTTCAACGCGGCGTTTATTTTAATACGAGAAAACGCAAGGTTGAGCTCCGCCAATGTCTCCTAACATACTTTCTGCCTTCCTTTGAGTGAATACAATTGTCTATAATATATTTATAATCTGTAAACTTTAACAGATAGAATATTAAAACTAGCATTTAATATTTAAAGTATTTTTAGTCTGTATTTAATTGTATAGCTGTTTAATTTAGAGCTCCCGGTTTTATATATTAATTTTGAAACAAATTAAAAATGTGTCAAATTTGATGTAAATAAATTAAATTAGCATTAAGTTCAGCGGTTTTTAAGTGATACATAATATAGACATTTTCAAATTTATTAGTATAAAATTTTATGAAAGACAAATTTTGTTATTACTTTGTCATTTTAAGTAAAAAGTTGTTATGTAAAAGGTATAATATTTTGGTAGTATTACATTATATTATAATCATTTATACCAGCTTTAATCCGCGGCTTCGCCCGCGTTGTTAAATGGCAATAATTTTGCCGTAGGTGCAGTGCAAAATCTTAACATAGGTTATACGGCCGCCTTCCTCGAGAAATGGACTATCCAATATAAACAAGAGGCCGGTCGTGGCGCAGGGGCACGTAGTGTGACTGTAAAATCGGTTGTAGATTCGATCCCTATTCGAGGAAATTATTTATTTATTTACATTTGAACAATGAAAATACTTTCATTTGTTCGCGTAATGCCTCCAGAACTAGACGGAAAATGGGGAACGGATTGTCTTAACACAAGGTTCCCTCTGCCTACTCTGCTGTTTGCGGGATATAGCGTGGGGATGATGATGAATATAAATAAATTTCAATTCAAATAGTTTCTGAGACTAGAGCGTTCATCCAAACAAATTTTTCAGCATCATAATATAAACTCTTTTTTTGTTATATATATGTTCACTTAAATACCTTTAGGAAGTTTACTAGTAAAGCTGTGACGGACGGACGGATAATACGGCATAATGTAGATATAATAAACTTATTTATATAAATAACAATACAAGTAAACTTAACTTCTTTGTTTGATTCCCATTCGGGGAAATAATTGTTTTAGATTTTTTTTATTTCGTCGTTCTGGTGGTGTCTTGAAGTGCGTTCTGTCTTTTTCCTTCTATATGCGGAATAATGTGGAAAAGTTAACAAATAATGACAAACATAACTCTGGTTTTTTAAATATTTCAGTGTAAAATTTTTACATATAGTAAAAAGTTTATACATATAGTAAACAGATTATTATTATTTTTTATCTGTGCAATAGTCTCATATGGCCTTATAAATTACTATTTGTATCTGTTACTTTGTTCATAACTAATTAAAAAAATTATCAAATCAGATTATGAAAATTTAATTTTTCGAGACGCTATTGTAAATTAATAATGTTTGTTATTTTTTTCAAATGGTGTACTAAAAAACTTTGGTTGTATACTATACTATCAATACTATCTATTGAGTTCATATTCATGTAATTCATTTCTTCGCTCTAATAAGACAAAGTGCGGCGTTAAATTCCGCCACTTAATACGGTTTGAATTCAGACGAAAAGTAAAGAACAGAGTGTATTAACACTTATGTTCCAAGGTTCCCTCAGCCTATCCTGCTATATAGGCAAGTAATAGTGTGAAGTTAAAGGGCAAACCTTTAGCGTATAAAATGCAGAACATCTTTATTTTTATATAAAGGAGAAAGGAATATAGAAAACAGTAGCGTCAAACTTATTTCAATTTATTTGCATAATTTTCTTTTTTTTTTTATAAAATGTTTCGTCCAGTGTTCATTAATTTATTTGGTACAAGTTTCTTTTTGTTTATATTATGTAAAATTATCTGTATATAATGACCTGGTAGGTATTCATGATGTAAAGGAAATTGTAATATATGATTCATAATTTTTTGTTTGTTTCATTTTTGACCAACCATCGCTTATTTCGCCACCGTGGTCTAGTAGAAACAACTGCCTTTGTGTATGACACGACTGACATGACACAGATTAAGTCGGGATTCTACGCCCTGGATAGACGAAGAGCAGCTTTAGGCGCTGTTAAATAACACGCAATGTATCAGTTATATGGGAAGATGGGAATGGAGTGTCTTAACACTAGGTCCTATCTTTCTACTCTGTTAGGCAGTATAAAGCGTAGAGCTGACAAACTATATTTTTTTTTACATAGCAAGGAATTAAAAATAATCCAATCCCCTGGTTGGGAATCGAACCACATCGCGTTTACAATCAAATTATAATAGAAGGATATAATATTTCAATAAAACATACGAAAACGAGGTAATCTTTTATTAAAAATATTTTTTAAAATTAAAACCTAATTAATTATATATAAAAAATCATTTACTTTTAAGGAAGATTTACACTACAGTGCCGGTCATGGTAATATGGGATGGGAATCGAACCCATAACCGTTGCGTTTACAGTCAGCTTATTGATATAAATACTCGCGACAAGTAATTTTCATTTATATTATGTATTACAAAAATAACAAAAATATATTTGTGCTATATTTTATTTTCTTATGGACGTACAATATAAAATATAATATTTTAAATAATCATTAAATATAAAGGAAGACATTCTATCTTGAATTATATTTCTTAAACAAATTCTTAAGAAATAATAAAAATACATATTATTTTTACAATACAGTATTTATCATACATATATGATAAATACTGTATTATATATTAAATTGTGTAACCAACAATATGGTTGTCTGGTTGGTTATTACATATTATATTAAAATATACATTTATATGAAAATATATTATTAAACATTTTTTTTCTTTGAATATGGACAGAAGTATTGGAAGGTTACTATTATTTCAATTGAATAAATAAATAATTATTTTAAGTAGCTAATTAGTAATTGCTTTGAATTTAAAAACAGAATATGCTTTAGTTAATTTTTTTAATATTTTTTTCTTAACATGTATTGTGTTTTTGACTAATGAAATAGATTTTTTATCTGTAACAAAATAAAGTTCAAATCTTACTACCTTTTTCGTTTAATTCATAAATAATACATTTTTTACAAGAAAGTCGTGGCGCAGTGGCACAGGGTGTGACTGTAATCGACTGGTTGTGGGTTCGATCCCCACTCGAGGAGATGAAATATTTACTTAAATGTATATTTCCATTTCTTCGCTCTGGTGTTGTGGTAAAGCGCGGCGTTGAGTTCTGCCACTCAACACGCAATGCCTCCAAAATTCGGCAGAAAGTGGGGAACAGAGTGTCTTAACACTAGGTTCCCTCTGCCTACTCTGCTGTGTGTAAAAAAAAAAATATTTTTCGGTCAAAATATGTAAGTAATACCACAATTAAATTTTCATTTCAATTAAATCACCTTCACGTATGTATCTATATGTATCTCGCCCGTAGCAGGGTTGACAGAGGGAACCTTGTGTTGAAACACTCTGTTCTCCACTTTCTGCAGAATTCTGGAGGCATTGCATATTGAGTGGAAGAACTCAAAGAGAGGCTATCAATTCAACTGTATTTTTTTAAGTTTGTTACCTCAGAATTTTTGAATAGTTTTAAAAATATTTTTTAATGTGGTAACTAAATAGTTAAAACCTTTTTTAACCCTTTGATCTTATTATTTTTTTATTATCTGAGAATACACTAAAACCAACACAAATTATTTGAAAATTAATAATAATTAATAATATAATAATCTAAACTACACCAAAATTAACTTAGTAATTTAACCTAAAAAGCATTTTTAACAACCATTACTATTGACCATTTAATGTTTTATTGCCATTTATCCTAAAAAAATCTAAAATAATCAAAAACCTAGGACTTAACGTATAATTTGGATCTACCCGGAAACAGTTCCTCTAATATCGTGAAGGCATCGGTCCAGGGCACTATTTTAGCTTTTATTTGAGGATTTGATGAAGATAGGGTCTTCTTGATCATGTCATCCATTGGGTAACCTTTTCTTGGGAATACTGTAGACTGTATTAAAAAAGACATATTTTAAAAATTGGGCATACAAAAGCATCTTTATATTTTCACCGAATATTGTAGGTAGGTAGAGGGAACCTTGTGTTAAGATACTTCATCCTCAACTTTGCACACGAATTCGTGACTGTATTGAGTAACCGAATTCAACACCGCGCTTAGTTTTTTTTCAGAGCACTGGAATGATAATAATTATTTGAACTTTGAATTGGAATCGAACCCACAATTGTCGCGTATAAGATCAGATGCTGTGAATTCAAGGGCGAGTAACTTGCACAGGTTTGATAAGCAAAAGTAGACCTATAGATTTAGCGGCGGAATTACATACAAAAATATTGCAGAGTACTAGCAGAACGAAATATTTGTTATAATTTGTTTAGAGAAAATTATTTCTTTTAGTAAAAAATAAAATAACAGAAGGACAGACAGACCGGATAGTTTTTTTTGAAATCTTAAAAAAATAAGAAAATAAGAAAACTCACACTAGGTGGCAAATTTGTAGCTGGACAATAGTCGTTCCTGCCGTCCCCACTGTACACCACTCTGTCGAACCTGCGACCGTCGCTCCACTGAGCCAGGGCGAGCGACTTGCACAGGTTTGAAGGGCACCTTGGACACGAAGTTTGATTCATACACGGCTCTATGTAGAGGCGGTCGTTCTTCCAAAACGCACGATTCGTTATTACGGCTGTTATTGATTCCTGTTGACAAATTTATTTTTTTATTATTCCTATACATATAGCAGGGTAGGCGGAAAGAACCTGGTGTTAAGAGACTCCGTTTTTACCCGAATTCCATCGTATTGCACGGGCGGGGTACTAAAATAATTCATACTCCCGAGAAGGAATCGAACCCACAACCGTGACACACTGCGCCACGACGGCCTCTAATTATTAATATGTTAGTGTACAGATAATTATTTCATTAAGGTAGTTGTATTTTTATTAACTGTCTTTTTTCCAAATTATCAGTGAGTTGATAACTGATAACATCAGTCAAAAATGATGTATTAAATCATTAGATTTAAATTAATTAATTAATATATTTCAATATATCTAAAACAACAGTCCATTAAATATATTTTTTTCGTCCTATATACAAA
>DWMY01002194.1:0-12325 GCA_018249775.1 Heliconius hecalesia formosus
AGATTCCTCGGTGTGTAATTAGCATTTAACCGGCCGTCATCGGATCAAAAACGTTATACGGACTGCGGAGTTCTTATTTTCCATGGAGTTATTTGTTTCTTTTATGCTCATTATAGCAGGGTAGGAACAAGTGACCTGAAAAACTACGGTTAAGACACTTCCGTTCCCTACTTTCCGATAGAACTCAATGGCACACTTTGCATCGTTAGCAGAGCGAAGAAGTAAAAATATGAAATATTTAATTTCCCGGAAAAAAAAATCGAACCCACAACCATCACGCTTAACAGTCGCACACTTGTGCCCCTGAGCCACGACAGCCTCAAATGACATGCTAATCTCAAATGATCGTGCAGAAACAAGACAATCAAGACAATCCCGGACTGACAACACATAATCAGAGTCAGACTCCTGTGAAATAGACAGTAATAAAATAAACTGTCTTTCTATCTCGGTCCATTTTTTACTAAATACTTAAAGAAACGACAATAAAATACATAAAAGTAACAAAAACTAAATAAAATTTACTGCCATTAAAAAAATATTCTTTTTTTACCTAATTTTTGATCTACAGAAATCTAGGCCGAGGCCCTCGTAACGTAGTGGCACAGATTCAAAAGACAGCCGCGACGGCTGTGGGTTTTGTTCCTTATTGAAGAAATTAATTATTTTCACGAGGCACAAAGTGTGACTGTAAAATCAACTGATTGTGGGTTCGATCCCCACTCGAGGAAATGAAATATTTATTTACATTTATATTTTCATATCTTCGCTTTGGTATCGAGGCAAAGCGCGGCGTTGTGTTCCACCACTCAACACGCAATGCCTCCAGAACTCGGTGGAAAGTGTTGAACGGAGTGTCTTAACACTAGGCTAGCTGAGACTGAGTGTGGGATACAGGTTGAAGCTGATTTTTTTTTATTATTTTCATGTTGCGGTAACAAGACAAAGCGCGATGTTGAGTTCCACCTCTCTATCCACAATGTTTCGATATATAGATAAAGCTAAAAAACAAAAATAAAATAGAAAACTCTTCGAAATAGAATATTTTCTAAATGCAAACCGTTTGAAGTCATTAAGCCTATTACCGACCGGCTAATGAGAGCATCTAGGGTGGAAACTGTATTTATGCCACGTAGCGTTTCCCCCCCACGTCTTTAGAATTTACTAGTTAGTTAATGTTACGATGCATCTCTTTATGTGGCTTAATTATACAATATACTAGCGACCCCATACGGCTTCGCCCGTTTGAAATATACGATATTTAAAAAAAACCGGCCAAGCGCGAGTCGAAATCGCCCATCGAGGGTTCTGTATCAATTTCAGGATTATGATTGGGAAATATTTTATAGGTTTTGATGATGTGATTAAAAAAGCTAATTAACTTAAGCTTGCGAGCATATACACTTATTTTTTAAATTAATATTTTTTTCTAAGAAATATCTATAAATTTTTACTTCTCGGATTTTTTCCTTTATTTATATTGTAAGATCTTAAATCGTCCTAAATTTTATAATTATAAGTCTACGGTAAGTACATTATAAGTTTTGATTTTTGAAATTAAACAAAAATGATACATAAATGCTCATTTGCTTTGACTGCGTTGTATAAGAAACTTAATTTAATAATTTCATTTTGATACCTCAACGCGATTTCAAGTGAAATGGTCTTGACAGACAAAACGAAAACCTTAAAATGTATTGAAATGAATATAAATAAATTGTAATTTAAATGTTCTGAGAATTTATTTGATTATCATATTTAATTGAAAAATGTTTGGTTATTTCACATCTCTCTAGGTAAACCGTAACTGCGCGCACATTGAAAATGTAGTATTTCCCACATAAATTCCGATTCAAAGACAAATCTCTATCTACAATTGAGAAATTACAGGCACTACGTGACTGCTTGAGAAGGCGTCAAATTACATTGAAGAATCCTAAATCTCAGTCTATTATTTAATCATCCAAACTGGAGTTTTCTGCTATCATCCTACAAATAATAATTAACAAACACTATGAAACAACAAAATATTGTAAACTAAAGCTATTCAACAATTGTATAAAAAAACTCTGTTAGGAAGTAAAAGTAGTTCTAAAGTCTAACTAAATTTAACTTTTTTATTATATCAAAATAGCCTTTATGTTGCTCCACGACCGCCTTTATCTTTCAGTGTTAGTCCCATAATAATCGCTTCAGCTGGTCCGGAGGTTGGCCCAGAAAGACAGGGCGGAAAGACAGACAGACAAAAATGAAAAAAAGTTTAATTGTGCTTTGGTATCATGTAAATAGCTAGATGCACTTGTAAGTTACGTTGACATGAAAGACAGATCCTTTAATTTTATTTGTATATATAGATATAGGTGATTTAAGTTTTTCTTCAGCTTTACGCTATTAGAGGAAATCTAGTGTTAAAACACTGTTTTCCCCACTTTCCGCGCAATTTTCGAGGCATTGCGTATTGATTGGCAGAACTCAACATCACGCTTTGCCTTTTTACCTAAGCGAAAAAATGAAAATATTAAATCAAATCAAATCAGCTTCACGCCGTATCCCGCACACAGCAGGGTAGGCAGAGGGAACCTAGTATTAAGATACTCAGTTCTTCGCTTTCCGACGAATTCTGGAAGCATTGCGTATTGAGTGGCAGAACTCAACGCCACGCTTTGCCTCGACAACAGAGCAAAGAAATTGGAATATTTCCAAATTTTTATATATATATATTTCATTTCCTCGCGTGAGGGTCGAACCTACAACCGGTCGGATGACTGGCCACAATATATTAATATATTATAACTAATAAATAATTACAATATATTAAAAAACAATATATTAATATATAAAACCCCGAGTGGGAACTGAACTAACAGACTGTCATGCTTAAAGTCACCCTATTAGAAGGCGCCTCATTAAGTAATTTTAGTATTTTGGAAATTTATTTAATTTTGCTCGCAAAATTTGTTATACTAATGATAACAAGTAAACAGACAAACAGATAAAAAAATTAAAAATCATTGTTTTGGATTTTATTCATTAATAAAGATCCCCAATAACATTTTTTCTTAAATATCTTCCATGTCCGTTCCGTACAATGTTACTATAAGTATAGATTAGCTTTTGCTAGGGACGTAGAGTTAAATGGACGTAATTAAAAGTTGTGTATGGCATATGACACATTCTACATGCTTAAGGTAACTCGGACCACCTATTCATAATTTCTCAAATCGAACCGATAGTTTCTGATCCTAGATATATGAATAGGACGTGCAATAAAATAAAAACTTTTCCTCTTTATAATATAAGTATAGATTATTCAGTCATATGGCCAGTCATGGCGCAAGGACACAAAGTGTGGCTGTAAAACCGACTGGTTGTGGGTTAGATCCTCACTCGAGGGGATGAAATATTTACTAAAATTCTTGTTGTAGATGGTTTTTATTCTTATAGTAGCAAGTCAGTTAGTCAGGTACTTCTGTTCCTCACTTTCCGCTAGGTTTTGGAGGCCATGCGTTTTAAGTAGCGGAACTTAACATAACGAAAATATTAGGTACATATTTCATTTCTTCGGGAATAGAACCCACAATCTGTCGTGTCAATCATCACCTAAAATTCAATTTTTCGCGATTAATTTTGAAAGCAAAAGACTTAAATTAGTCTTCAACCACAGAAACTGACCTACATGTCAGTAGGTCAGGTGAGATGGCCGTTGCTCTCAGATAGGTGTTATGTTATTAGCATTGAAAAAAGAACTGGCTTTATCTTTTTACTAATATTAGATTTTTTTTATTATATCATTTACTTGAGCTATAGGTATAATATGTTTATGGAGCCAACATGTTTATTTAAGTCTATATTAATTCAACAGTTTTTATAATAATTTAAATTAGTACGCATGTAGCTGTTTAAACTGTTATCTTTCAACTAAATGCTGAAACTAAACGCTGCTCTTTGGCTTATTACTAGAGAAAGGAAATGAAAAAAAAAAAACCCACAAAATTAGAATTTTCCTATAAAACCAAAATATAAAATGAAGAAAAACACAAAAAGAGAACATCAAAACACAACATACCTTCCCCACTTCCAATGACAGTATGAATAAGGAGCACGACAATACCCAGGCACCTCTGCCCCTCCGACATCGCTGTCGTGGGTTTAGTACCTGAAATGAGAAGTTATGAACTATTATTAAAAAGAATACCGGTCAAATGTGATTCAGATCTGGCCACCGAAGGTTTCGTAGCAATTTCTGGACGTCAACGGGAAGTACAATTATAAAAATTGACAAACTTAAATTTTCGGGCATACGCCCGAACTCATTTTGTACGAAATAAACAACAAATATAAATTTGTAATCTTAAATCGGAAATACAATAAATTTTTTATTGTTCGTATTTTTCGCTTTATTTCTATTTCTCATATCTTATCTAATTTCCTAATAATAGGTTACGTTGACTTAATTAACGATCTTAATAAAATGTACATTATAACATAATTATAATATAATGTAATACATATTTTCATAATATTTAAACGAAAATATTTATAACAAGAATGTTTGCAAACTATAAACCGACTTATTTAGAAAAGCTATTTCGAAATTTTTATTAAAATTTCTTTCTAATAATATTTTTCTTTCCTAAGTGTGGAATAACACTTTAAAAATGTTTAAAAATATAAACCGACTACTAAAATCTCTAAAAAGTACGAAACAAGAAAATAGTCTCCGCTGAAATTATAATGTACAAACTAATAAAAATTTACCGACTATTAAGTAAACAACTTACTTACACGTATTATATTTTAACGTATTTTTATACATCATACTGATAGAGCCAGTCATGGCACAGTGGCACAAAACCTGACGGTAAAACCGACTGGTTGTGGGTTCGATCCCCACTCGAGGCGATGAAATATTTACTTAAATTTATATTTCCATTTCTTCGGGTTTCTGGTGTCGAGGCAAAAGCGCGGCGTTGAGTTCTGCCACTCAACATGCCTCCAGAATTCGGCAGAAAGTGGGGAACGGAGTGTCTTAACACTTGGTTCCCTCTGCCTACCCTGCTGTGTGCGGGATACAGCGTGAAGCTGTATTTTTAATAAAAGAATACTGATAGAGATATGTTTAACCCTTAAAGGCTCTATGGGTGTTAAAACATCCAGGTCCATTTCGTTTTTAGTCGCTACACTTTTTAATTTTTGTCACAGCGCTTTGTACTTTTGTGTATCCGCCTGAGTTGTGTGTAGCCCTTAAGCACGCCTGGAAAATAGTCGTTCTCACGCGCAATTTCTACCGCACGTTTCCCTCCTGGGTGTATCGGTACCCATAATAGTCATAGTGCCCTAATGATTATCAACGTCAATGCTTACCTTTTTTATGATTTTTATTGAACTACACATGGAAGATGGAGACTTAGTATGTACAATGGAGATTATTTTTTTAATTTATGAGTCTACGAAAGTAGTAGTAACTAATATCTACGAAAATTTAAAATTAAAACTGTACTAGTATCTGCCTACGAGCCAACTGATGAAGAGGACTTATTAGAAGAAGACATTTATCAAGATGATCTCCAAAGTGCTTCGAACTTCTGTCTCATCTCTACGAGAACACTTTGTACATGGAAGTAAAAATCAATCAAAATCAGCTTCACGCTGTATCCCGCACACAGCAGGGTAGGCAGAGGGAACCTAGTGGTAAGACACACCGTTCCCAACTTTCCGCCGAGTTCTGAAGACATTGCGTATTGAGTGGCGGAACTCAACACCGTGCTTTGCCTCTACACCAAAGCGAAGAAATGAATTTTCATTTTAAATGTAAATAAATATTTCATTTCCTCGAGTCGAGGGATCGAACCCACAACCAGTCGATTTTACAGCCATACTTTGTGCCCCTGCGCCATGACTGACCTCTGGAAGTAGAAAAAGAATTGAAAATGAGGGATAAAGTTTTTTTTTGTCACATTTGTGAGGAAAAAATTCTATATATTATTATTTTTTTATGGAAAAGACAAGGCAAACGAGCGTTCGATAATGGTAAGTGATTACCGCCGTCCACGACCCCGTGCAACACCAGAGGAGCTACAGGTGCGTTGCCTGCTTTAAGGTGGGTTGGACCCCGGAGCCCGGGGTTATGTTAAGCCATTGCGTTTCGCATCAGGTCATTACCTGATGCGAAACGCAATGGCATAAAGCCACTACTTCACGCCGGTTTTAAATTGCCGGGGGTGGTAATGACCCGGTCGAGTCTGCCCATGTGTGTTGCCATTACTGACGACGTGACTCTACCACACATACTTTAGTCACCTCTTACGACACCACCAGTACCAGGATGATCCTATTCTAGGCCGGGATCACACGGCACAATTTTTTTATATATAATTTATTAAAGTTAGTCAGGTTAAGGGTAACATATTTTACCTACTAAGCGACAATAAAAAACGTTTGATTTGTATTTAGATTTCATTTTGTCACAAACAAAAAATAAAATCTTGTGGTCCCATTTTGTATAGTCAGCTGTTTAAGTCATATAGATTTCATATTCATATTTAAGTTTATTTTATTACTATAATAAATCTGTTTTGCTACAGTAGGTGGCATACGACCACGCCTTTAATTTTTTTTTAGCTTCACATCGTATCCGGCATATAGCAGGGGAGGCAGAGTGACACTAGTGTAGTATTTTTTTTTTAATATTTCATGTACAAAAAAACCACATAGGCTAGACTGCTGTACCACGACGGCCTCATTTAAAATGTGTTTTTTTATTATTTTATTGAAGTAGGTTAAAGTAGAAACAATCCAGTGCACAGCGTTCAGTTACTCCGTTATTGATTTTGTGTCCATTTTAGAAACTTTACGTTTTAAAACTAACACCGCATTATGTAACAAAGTGGGGACGTGGAAATAGATTAAATATAATCACGCCCCTTTCTCTTCGTCTTTTCTTTGTACATTATTTAAATATAGAGAATATATTTAAAATAGATTATAAGTTACAAGGTTAAACTTTACAAACAATGATCGATGTTTAAGGAATTTTGCTATAAGTATTCTAATATGCTTAGTAGTTTCTTAGAAAATTATCGATACTAAGTTATGTTATATATTACCTTATTCAATCAACCGCTGAAAACTGCTGAAAGGAATTGGAGAAGAATCAACATTCTTTTCAATATACGTTCATCGAAATGATGCTTTAAAGTTCGTTGATGAATGTTGAGGGATGAGCTTTACGCTTTTTCCTGCATATAGCAGGATATACAGAAGAAGATGCTTAGACACTCCTTTCTTTTCTCATTTCCCACGCATCTCGAATGGCGAAACTCAACGCCGCGCCATAGTTAATAATGAAGATAAATCACTCCCCTGAGTGTGGATCGAACCCACAATAGACGCAGTTTAAATACACCACGATGGCTTTAATTATGTATAAACTAGGTTTTACCTATCGCTTCGCCCGGTGACCAAATGCAAATAACTAATAAACGAATATACTACGACAGAAATTCCAACATAAATGTCAGACATCAATATATGCACTTGCTGTTTACATTTGTACCATTTACCATTTGGATCATTTGTTACCATTTGGATCATTTTGTACGCAAATATATAATGCGTACATTGTGTGTAAATATTAAATCTATTCGAATTTTTTTTCAACTAATCTAGACACTTGGACACAACTCGTTCACACAGCGGCCAATGCTAATAAATATCGTGTCACAATAAATTTCGCAATATAACACACTCCTTTTCATACAGAAACACTCGATGTAGTATATACACTGAGTGTACAGTGTATAGTGTCTTAGTATATTTGTACCATTACAGTTGTGTATGAGGCATTGTTAGTGTGGGAAGTAACTCTAGCCGTAGGTAAGTACAGAGCAATATTTAAAAAATATCAACTTCTATCAGTAGTTCCTGCGATTAGAGTGCTCAACTAAACCTACTCTTAAGCTTAGTAGTATGAGGTCCAGATAAAATATGATTGAAATCAACTTTTATATACAAGGTTTTATAGTACAAATCTATTTATAAATAACTAAATATTCAATTTAATTGGTATTGATGAGCTATTTTCCGCCGCCTTTGCAGATTTCGTTATTAAATTTTTCCACTTGTAATCTTATGATGAGAACAATATAGAATTGTGGAAGATTTCTGCTTCGTGACATTTAATTTGTATTATGCAAACAACTGTTTATTAAAAGATCTTAAATTAATTAAGAATATTATAGAAATATATAAACCGTCGTGACGTGGTGCACTAACGTTTGACTAAATACGAAAAGTGGTAAAACGGAGTGTCTTAACAGTAGGTTGCCTTTGCCTTTGCCTACTCTGCTATACGTAGGATATTTTTTTTTAGCTTCAGCGTGAACCTAAGAAAATACAAATAATTTAAATATAGCTAGAATTTTCTACTCTCTTTACTCACTTTCAAAATATATCATCATTTGTTAATATAGCAAAACAAAAATCATATCGATATTTCTTAATATAAATTCATGTATGAAAATTCAGTCATCATATTAAATGGGCTTAAAAGCTTAAAATTAATATGAGTATCCAGAATTAAGGCTAACATAAAATATTACTGCTATAATTTTCTCGTAACGGTTTTAAATATATATTTTATGTTATAGCTACTTATGCTCTGCTTGCGGCTTCGCCCGTTGGGACTAAGTAAATTAATATAGTACGCATGTATTAGGTTAGGTGAGGCCAGTCGCAACACTTAACACGCAATGCCTCCAGAATTCGGCGGAAACTGGGGAACGGAGTGTCTTACACTAGTTTCCCTCTGCCTATCCTGCTGTGTGCGGGATACAGCATGAAGCTTAAAAACTCACTATGTTTATGAGTAAAAACCATAATAAAATTGCATTACGATGTCTGAAAGATCTAAGTGTACATCATCATGAATGATATTTCATCATTGGAGATTCGAGATCATTGGACGGTAGACGGAAGGAATTAAGCTTAAAGATACTGTACTGATAAGTTTTCCACTGTCCGCAAAATTTTCGAGACATTTAATTTTAAATGACGGTACTCAACTCCGCGCCGTACTTTTTCTACCAAACTGCGGAATATAAAATTATTTAAATATAATTACTTGTGCTTCTGCGTTAGTCGTGGCGCAGGGGCCAAGCATGTGACTGAAGACGCGGCTGGTTGTGGATTGGATTCTGCCTAGAGGAAATGAAATATTTCATATTTTTATTTCTTCGCTCTGGTAATGAATTAAAGCGCGGCGTTGAGCTCCACCACTCAATACTTCGACGGCAAGCGGGGAACTGAAGTGATTTAATGGGAACGGAATCTCTTAACACTAGTCTCTTAGTAATCATTACCCCGAGCAAAGATCGAACCTACAACCAAACGCGTCTTCAGTCGCAAAAACATTTAAATAAAATCATTCATCATCATAAGATTTACTGTATTATGTACCTACTATATAATAATCGCTAAAACCAAAGTGGTTTAAGCTACCCATATTTCTAAAAACATTTTCACTTTGCAACAGCTGTTGACTATTTCAGTGACTTTTAGTGGGAAAAAACAATATGGTATTTTAACCGACAATTTAAACCGCGAAGTTATTTTTAACCGAGAGTTATTTTTAACTGGTTTTATTTCATGGTCTATGCCACTATTGTTCTAGAGTTTCGCGTTTTAAAAAACAAAAGCTTTCAAATCAAAAATATTCTACGTATTTTACGCTTGGTGTTCCTTTATTTTTTAATTGAATTCTTTTTTGTTTGTAAGTGATATAACACTATATTATTTCAATATGTAGTTCACTAGCGACTAGCATTAGCCCTGACTTTGTAACTAATATTATTAGAAATTATATAAGCCTAAATATAATATAACCTTGTAGAGATATCATTTTAATTTGTATAAATGTAAAAGAGAATTTTCAAGTCCGTATTTCTTGTTAAATATTAAAAAAAGCAATATTCATTCAGTAAGTACTATTTGAAGGAATTAACATTTTAAAAGTAGGCGTAGAATTAATTATATTACTGTTTTCCGCTTACTGTAAAAGGGGCCGAATTTTTTTTTCATAAACAATGAAAAAAAAATATTTAGACAAAAGTAGACAAGACAGTGACACGACAGCTTCAAAATATTTTACTGAATAGAAAATAGAGATTCAATTGTTTACTTCGCGGTGAGTGGGGAACAGAGTGTTTTACCACCGTCTTCTCTCTGTATAGCCTGCTATGCAGGATAAAGCGTAGCGCTGAAGAAACACACCAAGTCTCAGTCGACTCTAACGCGAAGGATTCCGCACAGTTATTTTAAAAGCAGCGAAAAAATGATGTCCGTTGTATAGGAGCCTGTATTGATTATTTGTTGATTTTAAATTAATTATTTACTTTTATATTAATTATATAACTAAGTACATACTCAGTAAACATAAGCAAAAAATCACGCTTGCTTTATAGGAGATTTCTTAAATATTTATTTTATTCTGTTTTTTAATATTTGTTGTTATAGCGGAAACAGGAATATATCATCTGTGAAATGTCTATCATATACAGCTTGGTGAAAGATGGACAGCAGTAATAGATAGTAATAAGTAATAGAGTCCCATTTTAATCTTTGGGTACGGATTTAAAAAATATATATATTTTATACTCTAAATACATATATATTCAAAGTTAAGCATTCTCAATTCCAGCGTATAATCTATAAGCCACTGGTCGCAATGGGATGACAAAATTTATAGTACGATATGACACGATTCACCCCCAGGGAGGGCTTGCGACTATCTACCACCTATTATGCTATATTTCAGAATATTTCCCTGTATTTCCTTGTCTTTGTTGTTTATGATGCAGGTCGTTTTGGTTAGTTGAAATTTTGAATTATATTAATGCATAAATGTTTAAAATAAAAAATTAATAAATCTTAAAATTTTTATATATATCCCTTCATACGTGACGTATGAAGGGATATATATAAAAATTCCTCCATTATTATTGTTATTGTGTTCTCGAAGGTCTACCGAGTTTCTCACTCATATTTTTTTTATCTCTGCCATCACTTATTCTCTCGATGATCTCAAATCACCTGTCTCACCATCCTCACTAGGTAATATTAGCGAGGATATTATAAATTTTCTTTATTTTATATGTAAAATTCCCTAAAACATCCAATTCACTTGACAAACTGACAGTTCAATTTAATTTGTTAACTAGCTTCTATATATAGAAAGAAAGCAGGAAAACTAGAGTAAATCTGTTCGGTATAAAAAATAAAAACACTAACATATTGGTTTTCATTTGGCTCTAAGCCCAAGTTAGGTCCGTATGGTTATGTACTGCGTAGCTTTAGAATGACATACTATCGCTTAAAGTTTAGAAGTTGATTTTTTTAAAGAAAATATAGTAAACGATTTATTATTTTTTTGCGGCGATAAGTTCCGCCACTCGAAACTTATTGTTTCTGATTCATTACAGCGTATTTTTGTAATCGCTACGATTATAAACTCGATTACTACTCGGGGTAGTTAATTATTTTCATTTTCAGGCTCTGGTAATCAGACAAAAGGCAGCGTTATGTTCCGTCAATCATCGTCTGTAAGGAACATAGCGTCGTAGCACTCGGGTTAACTAAAAAAAACCGATGTGATCCTTTAATTCAACTAAGTCTATAACAAATAGTATTGAAACAGAAATTATTATTCAATAACATGTAAATGAACTAAGTTTGTTGTTCAATATCAAAGAAACTTTATATTATTGGAATTAATTTTTCTTAATAAAGTTATATTATATTTTGGTCTAGAAGATGAAGTTGATATAAAACATTCTATTTTCATCTACATAATACATAAAATAAAATTGGAAAGTCTACCTGTAATTTCATGATAACCGTGTTTTTCTGATTTCAAAATTTGTTTGTCTGTCTTTCAGTTACTCCGGAATAATCTCCACAACACCTGAACTGACTTTAATGGGCCTAACACAAAAATATAGAGGGGATTGTAGAGCAATATATAGGCTATTTTTAACATTTTTAAAGTGTAATTCCACACTTATGAAAATACTTACTTAGAAAATGTATAAAAAATTGACCGTAGCGGGACTTGAACCCGCGCCTCCTGGAAACCGACCAGTCGCTCTGGCCACTAAGCCACTACTTAGTTACTTAGTCGGTTAGTCAGTTGGTCGGTTAGTTGGTTAGTCGGTTAGTCGGTTAGTCGGTTAGTCGGTTAGTCGGTTAGTCGGTTAGTCGGTTAGTCGGTTAGTCGGTTAGTCGGTTAGTCGGTTAGTCGGTTAGTCGGTTAGTCGGTTAGTCGGTTAGT
>DWMY01002195.1:0-12324 GCA_018249775.1 Heliconius hecalesia formosus
TAACCTCGACACCAGAGCGAAGAAATGGAAATATAAATTTAAGTAAATATTTCATCTCCTCGAGTGGGGATCGAACCCACAACCAGTCGGTTTTACAGTCACACCTCGTGCCGCTGCGCCACGACTGTAATAAATTAATGAAATCTATGTTTTCATTTTAGTTATAGTAGTATCGAATATAGATAATGAATATTAGTAAATATATTATATAATATGTAAATTGAAAACAGAATTATGTATGCAATTTGATACATGTGTTTTGTATTTAAGCCTATTTTCGAATGTTGGTCGGTTTAGATGAAATTATGGATCAGTAGACTACAGTTCGTAGATAGATGAGAATGGCGTTATGTATGTATGACATGTTTTCTCTGTCTAAGCTGTGTAAAGCGATACTTTCCTACCATTGATAGGCTTTAGCTAAATTTACTTGTTGCTTAAAATTGTTTTGTTTTGTTTTTTTTTTTTTCAGCTTCACGCTATACAGGGTAGGCAGAAGGAGCCTAGTGTTAAGACTCCGTTCCCCATATTCCCGGTGACGAAACTCAACGCCGCGCTTTGCCCTGAAATAAAAATATTATTTCTTTTCCTCGAGTATGAATCGAACCTACAACCGTACGTACGTTTACAATCACACGCCTGTGCCACTGCGCCACGCTTGGCCTTAAACTGTATAAATACAAAAAAATGTAAAAACTTTGTAGTTCAAAAAATAAATTTAATTGTATGAATTTTCAATAAATACGTAAAAAGAAATTATTAGACCGTGAATACAATTTCCTGTTATACATATTTCATATATGTGAATGCAAATGTAAAACACTGATGATATATATTTAGCTATTATTTCTTAAGCAATTTAAAGGATATATTTCCTTAGCTTCATTCTTTAACCCGCATATAGCATTGGGGTAGGTAGTGGGTAGCATTTCCCATCCAAATTACGATATATTGCGTGTAGAGTAACGTAACTAAACGCTGCGTTTTCTCTTATTACTACAGCGAGTAAAAAAATAACACATTATAGTCAGACGCCCTACCTGTGAGCCCTCTATTTACGCCTTTTCTTTTTTTATATAGATATATATAGGTATATATAAGATATATATATATAGGTTGATTTCGACTGGCCTATAATTAAATAAAGTATTTAATCCATGCTTATCTTAATATTTTTTTCTTATCATAAATAGAAAAAAGTATTAATATTGATACTTTACATATATGTTTATTAGATATCGATGGCATAAATAAATCGTTAATTCCTTTTCTACATATTTTTATAATCAATATTGTATTTGTGTTTCAAATAACAATCAAATAATAAGATTTACAAGAAAAAAAAAATCGTAACAAAAATATGTTGACAGCTAAAAAAGTATAAAAATATAAATAAACGTTTTTTCCGGTGCATATTTTAAAAAAAAATTAAAATAAAATTCAATAATTATTATATAATGGATGGTAAATAAGATCAAAAACTCAAGCTTGAACTATTTAATATCAGAATATTTGTTGTCATAGTAAGTTTTGAAGTATATACAGCTTATTGTTTAGTAAAGCAATGTTACACGTGCGGTCCCGGTTAGTCACGTACTTTACGGGCACATTGTTCGTGACGTTCTCTCTATGAAGGGCGATTAGGTGTTTGCACCAGCATTCTAAATATTTGTTAAAGATTATTAACCTGGATTGAACTGAATGCTGATTACTGATGCCAGTCGTAGCGCAAGGGCACAGTGGGTTCGATTCCTATTCGGGAAAATTAAATTTTTAATATTTTAACTTCGGTTCTCTGGTAGCGAGGCAAAGCACGGTTGAGTTCCGCTGCTCAACACACAAAGCCTTCAAACTTCGCCGGAAAGTGGGTAGCGGAAGTGTCTTAACTCTACGTAACCCAAGCCCCTTCATCCTACACTGCCTTATAGCGTGAAGATAAAGTAAAAGAAAATATTAATTGAGCTGAAACATCAGAGGAAAACATATATATGTAGGTAAGAGGCCGGTCGTGGCGCAGTGGCACAGGGTGTGACTGTAAAAACCGACTGGTTGTGGGTTCGATCCCCACTCGAGGAGATGAAATATTTACTTAAATTTATATTTCCATTTCTTCGCTCTGTTGTCGAGGTAAAGCGCGGCGTTGAGTTCTGCACTCAACACGCAATGCCTCCAAAATTCGGCAGAAAGTGGGGAACGGAGTGTCTTAACACTTGGTTCCCTCTGCCTACCCTGCTGTGTGCGGGATACAGCGTGAAGCTAATTTAATTTAATTTTTTTAATTTAATTTATTTAATTTTACATGTAGTACAACTTGTAACTATTCTTGAAATTCGATAGAACAGAACATGTTCTACGCACTTAGCAGATCAATGAACACTTCTGGCGATATTATTATATTACATTCTCGGAGAAGCTCATACTCAAATTTAGTTATGACAATGTCTGCGGTAGCTTAAAATTGTATAAGGTATTATGTATTTCAAAAGCAATTCAGAAATGAATCAAAATGTGAAAATGTATGGATATAAACAATTTTCGTTACGGAATTTTTTGAGGCCAGTCTTGGCGCAGAGACACAAGTGTGTGAATGTAAACGCCACTGGTTGTGGGTTTGATCCCCGCTCGAGGAAATGAAATATTCGCTCAGGGGTCGAGGCAAATGCCAAAAAACGCCGCACGAATTTGGCGAAAAATACAGAACGGAGTGGCTTAACACTAGGTACCCTCGGCCTACACTGCTGTGTGCAGGATACAGTGTGGAGCTGATAGTTACAGAATTTAGATAAATTTTTATAAAAAAATGTGTTTTTCTTCGTTGACATTGAAAGTAAAGCAAGCAAATAATACAACTAAATCCTACTAATATTATAAATGTGAAAGCTTGTGAAGTTGTTATAAATGAGAAAGCTTGTGAAGAGGATGTTTGTTAAACTTTCACGTTAAAACTACTGAACAGTTTTAAATGAAACTTTGCATAGGCTACAACTTATGTAAACATTTTATATAATTTGGCTTTATTATAACAATAAGTTTATTATTAATAAGTTTAATATTATTAATATAATTTTGCTTTATTATAACAATAAATGTGAGTCTCTAGTAACTAAAACTAAAAACTAAAGCATTATATTTGGCCTTTGTAAAAAGGAATTGCCACTGAGGATTTAAATGATATAGAAAATGGTGAGAAAGTATATACAACTTTTAAATAAAAGCGCCTGTTTTCCAATTTCAATCCGGATTGCAGTCTTTGAGACTTTGAACTAAGCTTTTACTTGCCTTCAGAAATCTTTTTACTTCCACCATCAAAATCCACCATAAAAAAATCTGAAATAATTGAATCTTTATTTTATTTTTAACTAGCGGCCCGCCCACGGCTTCGCCTGCTTAAAATACATGATTATTGATTTGATAAGCAGAATTGATTGACAACTATAATGACTTCTAATATGATTTTTTTATTACTTTAATCTGTAATATTCTAATATGATTTTTTACCAACATTATCGTAATTTCTATAAGAATTTTTGATTGTTTCGAATTAAAAAATACGACCAATGTTGATATTTGATATTCTTAAAATATACATAAAGCTAATTATTTATTATATGTATATATTTTTGTAACATTACGTTCTTTTTACATATGTTATGTTTTTCTTAAGCTCTGTTAAATGTGCTGATGTCAGTTAATAATTTAATGTACTACTTCAGAAACAGCCTTAAATGTTAAATTATTGATTTGGGTAAAGATTCATAATATTCTTTGTTAAATAACTGTAATAATTGCATATTAACTCTTTTACAGTTTTTAAATTAGTTACATATATTATTAGCTAAATGTACATTTGGTAAATATGTGGTTATTACAGAGTACACGTAGAAAGGATGTTTTTAGGCATTTTTATATAGATTTATTTCAAACGAACGAACCATAAAATCTATGTATTTGCTTCTCTTTGAAGATCAAATCGTTCTTTATCTCTGTGTTGAATTAATTACGATTTAAACTTAACTGTTATGATTTATGAAAATAATCTCCACTAACAATTCAATTTTTATTTACTTTATTGTATAAAATATTGTATAATAGTGCTTCAAAAATATATATTTTTATCAACAGTCATATAACCAAGACGTTTCGAATGTCATTCTTTAGCCAGGAATCTTACCAGCGCGATTGCTATACAAACTAATGCCTTGAGTTCATTCAAATGACGATAACTTTTTTTTTTAATGAACCGATTTTGATGAACCAACTTTAGTAGTTAAGTTGAGTTAAAATTCAAAGCAATTGGTGAAATTCAAAGCAATTGGTGAAATTTTTAAGTAAATCGGTTCAGTACTTTCAGAGAAAAATGTGGACATACATATCGACAGACAGACAGACAGACAAGAAATTTAAAAAAAATCTTTTTGCTTTCTATTATTCTTTTTAGGTGTCCCTCTATCCATTTCAGTCAAAATTACTAAATGTACAGACAAAATATTTTTACTGTCTTATTATATATAGAGATTACTTTTAAATTAAAATTAAAACTGTTTTTGGTAAATTAAAACATATTGACTACATTTTATTAAACATACACTTTTTTAACTTTGTTTAAGTTTCACATGACGTAAAAAATTACGATCTGTTAAGTTAAACTGAACCACAATTGTAAATGCTATAAATCCAAATTGTTTTTAATACAAATTATTTTTAAATTATATTGTCTTTAAATGTAGAGCATGGGACGCCGGCGTAAGACCAAAAACGGAAGAAGCTGCAGTTAGACGAGTAGCGGAGAGGAACGCACTAAGATGTTCACTTCTCAGAAGTGAAGCCAGAAAAAAACAACAACCTAAGGTAACCAAACTTACTTTAGATATACAGGCCTCCTACCATTAAAAAGTAAATTCAACATTCCAAAACTAAACAACAATAACTGACCCAATAACTAGAATATATATAACATAAACTGAGTAAACTACGGATCATAGATTATTTTATCCGATCTCATTTTCCACTTGGTTATTAATGATATTAAATAACAAACACCAAGTTCCATTACGAGGAGTCGATATAATTTGCTGCACTTGAAGTTTAATTTGCGCGCTGTAATTAGTTCAGAAGTTAATTCCTTTGTGTTTTGCAAGAAAGTTGTTTCACAATACGAATAACTTGAAATAGTCTAAGGCGAAGGTTAACAAGGCTTTTTTATAAAATTAAACTTACTTATATTCATAACTCAAAAGGAAAAAAATACTACAAAGTGATCCTATAAGGGTTCCCGTCATAGGATCACTTTGTCCGTCTGTCAAGACATTTATCTCAAGATCGCGTGGAGGTATTAAAAACAAATATTAGGTCTACGGTCTCTCGGACGATGTAAAAAATATAGTCAATGCAATCAAAAGGCATTGATGCATTGTATTGATGGATTTTATATGAAATTCGCTGCCTAATCAATAAGGAACTACCTGTAAATGAGTTACGAAATATTTCACCAACTAAGAACATACAATATAAATACAAGAAAAATACCGAAAAGTGTAAATTTATAGGTGTTTAAAGAAAAAAATTATTACAAATTTGTTTGTCACGTTTACGCTTGTGCCCTTGTGCCACGACTGGCCTCAAGGGACTCAAATGTCTTATTGTATTATTCTCATATTATAAAGATCTTTTTAAATGTTGTTTGTTTAAAGTGATAATAAAATATTAATTAAAAAAGCCTTTTTAAAAATCAACCTTTTTTTTTCAAAATGTCAGATGTACTAATATGAAAATAATAATTGCAAAAGCTTGTACCGCATGTAAAAAACAGAAGTAGAACTAAATAAATTTCTTGGACGATACAAGCTGTTCCAATTAGTTTTAATTAACCTATTATTTTAATTTAAATACAACTGATATTTTGAAATAGAGATTGGTTTTTAAAAACATTTTTTATTTTTTACTTTTACGTTCTTCTCATTTATTTTAAAGTATCATTATTGCAAGGTATTTTTCCAGTTAAATTTTAACATAAAGTACTCGCCAAGATAAATGAAACGAGATCAAACACAACCTAATGATATACCTTCCGTAGCTAAGAAATCCCTCTAGCAAGGCTTTCAGCTCCATCTCTAGGTTTTAGTAGATATAATTTATTTATTTATAAATCGAACACTAGAATGCTGACCAAGACTTATCAAACAAATCCAAACACCATCTGTCTATATTTCTTAGCTCTTAAGTCTCTTTGACCACCTTCCAATTCCTAGATTTTTTTATGGTGTATAATATTTTACAAATCAAGTCCTTTCATCTGACATCCTTGTAAGGAGGATTGTGCAAAAAAATTGTAATAAGCCATTTTGATGCGGCGGCCATTTTGGATTCACAATAATATTGATCATATGTTATTGTATATGGAAAAATGCTAGCATTTTTCCTAATTAACGTGGCAATTATAAATGCATTTTATAAATTACCAGCGGTAAAGAAAATACACGTATACATTCAACTACCTTTTTTTTTCTTCTTCACACTGTATCACGGATATAGCTGGGTAGGTAGATTTAAGACACTACGTTCCCCTTTCAACCAAATTCTGGAGGCATTGCGTATAGGGGGATGGATCATGGAACTCAACGCCGCATTGTAATTCGACACCAGAGCGACGCGTCTACATTCGCACGCTTGTGCCCCTCCACCACGACTACTCTTAGTTTGTAATTAAAATTATCTGCAAAAGTAACAGAATATATTATTATTATTTATCTAAATTATAAAACTATTTTAGTATACATAAAGTATTGAATTCAATGAGGTTTAATAATTTTGTGATTATCAATTTTGGTATAATATGATTTTTTTTTAATTTCAAGAACAATCTTGAATCTTATAATAAGTACAAACTTATTATAAGATTGTATTTATATTTATTGTATAAGTCATGATGACCACCTATTTTTTTTCTCTTTATGAAGTACTACTTTCTCATACAGTGAAATGAATACCTTAGTCTTTTGGAATAAACTTTAAACTATTAGTTAGGATTTTGCATATACGTACATAAACTTCGTGATATGCAAACAGTATGGTGTCTATTTGTATTGCTCCATTTGAAGATCATAACTCTACCGAAGTCAAAACAGAATTCTCGTTAATACGTCTATTTCCCAGCTCGAATTTTATTTGACAGCAGTACTTAGAATTAGACTAGCTGACAGTATATTCAGAATCATACGATTGTGTATTCAGAATCATATGGTAAATACAATCAGGGAATATGACATTTGGAGTTTTGGCCAGTCATGGCGCAGCGGCACAAAGTGTGACTGTAAAACCGACTGGTTGTGGGTTCGATCCCCACTCGAGGAGATGAAATATTTACTTAAATTTATTTTTCCATTTCTTCGCTCTGGTGTCGAGGTAAAAGCGTGGCGTTGAGTTCTGCCACTCAACACGCAATGCCTCCAGGTTTCGGCAGAAAGTGGGGAACGGAGCGTGAAGCTGATTTGATTTGATTTTGGATGACGATTACTTTGGCAGTTAATAGCGAAATAAAATGCATAAAATAGCAAATAACTTCCGTTAATGCGTAAAGCTCATTTTTTTATATAGGTATATCTTTATAATATCTTGAAAATTATATTACAAATGAAATGGTTTCTACCACCTGCCAGACACACCCATAAACCCTAATAAATTGTAAGCGTATACGTAAATTAGGAGCAAAGTTACAATAAGATTTTTTTTTAATTATTTTATTAGCTAATGTAAAAAAAATACACTTTCACCACACTAGAGTGCAAAATGTAATTAGCTTTCAGGCAGCATTCTGCAAAAATTCAAGGCAGTCCGCGAGGCAACTAAAGAATCACGGTTTGACTATTTGAAATTGGGTAGTTTTCTGAGTTGACAGATTGACTGTTTTGAATACGGTATGGTAAAGTATGGTCATATATCATAAATATTATATTAGCGTTACATTAAAAAGTCATTACGCAGTGACTTATAAACTTAAATAGAGCTCGTATCTCTTGTAATTGATACCTAATAGGTAGTATCTGAATCTTTTGTTACAGTTTTCTAAGTTTAAATTATGAAAGTAATGTATCCAAGATACAGCACCGCCTTATATATATATATACATACATAAAATATAAAGTTTTTAGAACGATGCAAACATTTTAACAATACACAATTCAAATTGAAAACCTTTACCTGCCAATTAAAATAAATGTTTTAATAAATGCCTGCGCCGTGGCATTTATTAAAACAGATATTCACACGTTTTCATGAAACACAGTGGTAATAGAATATATGTTGATTTCTATTTCAGAATGGTTCTGAAATATCAAATTATGCTATATAGTTTTAGGAACAGCTAATTTACATGTTATATATATAACAGATAGTTAAGTTCTCAAATTATAGATTACATATATCAAAAAAAGTATAGATTACATATATCAAAAAGTATTGAATAATGTAATCCAATCAAAGTCTAAATTTCCAATACCTCTGAGTCCAATTTCGATTAAAATGCTAATAATTTTATTATAATGTAAATAATTACGTATCGTGCACCCGTTCGGTTATAATTTTGACTAAATTAAATGTATCCTGATTAAAATAAAATTTCTGTAAAATGCGAATCGGATTCCCATACCCTCGGTATGCGAATTGTAACATTTTTATACGCTTGTTACAACTTATTTATGTTGTTAGTTGTAACAAGCGAATAAAAATTTCGACGTAGTTTGATGAGAGCCCGTCCCGGAAGTCCCGCTACGTTCAAATTTTTATACGTTTTCTAAATAAGTATTCTTCTTTCCTAAATGTGGAATAACACTTTAAAAATGTTAAAAAATGTTCTAAATTCTCATCTATGCCTAAATATTTTTTTATACTTACTTTAAGCAATGGGTATTAATTTTTCATGTATTGAATTTGTAGCAGGAGACCACGTCGCTATCTGAAAGGATTCGTCTCCTTACTTGTGATGTTGAGGACGATGAGCAACAAGAGGAACAGCGTTCATCACCAGCTGGGGCCAGTATCGATAAGTTTTCGAGCAGTAGCGACAAATCATTTAATAGTATTGATAAAAATAGTGAAAAAGCATTTGGAAGCGCATCTTCGAGTTCCTCATCTTCGACTCTCTCGGCGCCTGTACCGCCCCGACAACAACCACCTGATTTGGGAGATATTCATCAAGAACAACAAAAAGTAAGTCAAAAATAAAGATGAATATATCAAATTAGATTAAAATTCAAATTCAAAAATAACTCATTCTATTTCTAGTAGGTTTACTAGTAAAGATTTAAAGCTCAAATTAAGAACCACTTTCAGGATAATCGATTTGTTGGATATTTTAAAAAGAATACGGACTTAATTTGACTAATATACTATTATCTTTATAAAATAAAATGATGTAGCAAATGGTATCTTATTTTTTTAAATGTACTTGCTTTGCGAGTATTAAAAATTGCCAACTTAAAATAAGGTCGTAATCAGTTCTTGTACTCTTGTACATTTGAAACCTCTACTGCCTATATATTTATACACAATACAAAAAACAACCAATGTAATTAATTAATTCAAGTGGTTTTATGAGAAATTAATTGTATATTAATATATTGTATTGAAATTAATTAAGTGTTTTATAAGATATTTTTTAATTAGGCTTACTCTTATTCTGCCTTTTCCTTTGTTTATTTTTGTCAAGCAACGCTCTAAACCAATTAATAATATGTATATTTGACTTAAATATAGCGGCCCACTCGCGAGTTCGCCCGCATACCACCTATAATCATTTTATTGTACTGCATAAGATTCATTATATAATTTATAGATTCACTCATTTTTTTATAATTTTGACAAAATGCAGCCATAACGAGGCTGCATGCCAAGGGCGCCCCCACAGGACTCGAGTCTATGCTTGCGGCCATAAACGGAGCGTTGAATTATTTGAATTTTAAACTTTTCTCAAAAAATATACGTCCAATTTACATGCTATAAAAGCCGAAGCTAGCATAACACTAAACTTAAAATTTCCTTGATGTTGGCATTTAAACCACAAGAAAATAGATAAAGATAATATTAATTTTAAAAAGTGCGTCTAAATACCAGTTTAAAAAAAATTAAAACTACAGACAATTTAACTATAGATATAATATGTGAATTAACATTAATACTAAATAAATACTTCTCCTTAATTTAGGAAATAAACGTATAATATTATAGCGTATTGTGTATAAGAAAAAGATAAGTGTTGATTATTTAGCAAATTTGTAACGTATTCGTTGAGCTGAGACTGTGCTGCTTTAATTAAATAAATGGCTCTGAATTGCTTACTCCTCGACTTCAGTACAATATTTGATTTAGCATTTAATTCTGACAAAGGCATAGAGAACTGAGATTAAAAATCTCATTAGCACTAATTAAATGCTATGTCGTCCTCGACCTTAGACTGCAGTTAAATGGTACTTATTTACTACTAACGTTACTATAATAGACTACATTTTTTTTTTCAATAATATTTTTTTTTATGGTACATTTTTTTGACTTTAAAGCAGATAACTTAAAAAGCAGTTAACTTTAAATAAAAAAATAAACAAATAAAAATATTCCTTTGATAATAAACTGTCAAGAAAAAATAGTTTGGGATTCAAATTAATAAGTTAGCGGGAAACTGGGAACTCAAAGCAGAATTAAGTTGAGTTTATTTAAAAAACTTGTGACGTCTGACATAACACGACATTAAAATAGTCATAATACTTACCATAATATCCATGAAGGCATAATATTATTTTTAATATTTAAAATTCTTCAATGTCTTTAATAGATTTCTTGACATATAAAAAAATCATGTTCTAATGTGGTTTCGTTTTATCTGGTCGAAGAAGCAAATGGATGGACAACAAGTATTTCTCTGCAATCAATATGTGATAGGTGGATGAGCGTAACTAAACTTTGTGCTTTATGAAAATAAAAAATAAAAAATGGTCACGGGATTTTATATGAGTTATAAAATTTAACATTGCATTAATTACACGCCAAAATTTTGTATGTTTCCACGGCATTCATCTTTCTTTCAGTCTTCTTCTGTAATACCCACGTTTCGCTGCCGTATAACAACGTCGGTCTTCTTCTTCTTCTTCGTGTCAATGCTTGGAATTTGGAATCGGTACTAACACTGCATTGTTTACGGACAAACGCGCAGCTGTGCTGACGTTTCGCCATTTCATCAATGCAGCTACGGCAACATTAACCCTGTTACCGGCAGCAATACGAATTTCCACATCCATCGCGTATCTTCTATTTCTACTGAATATTCTTCC
Source organism: Heliconius hecalesia formosus (assembly GCA_018249775.1). Classification (NCBI taxonomy): domain Eukaryota; kingdom Metazoa; phylum Arthropoda; class Insecta; order Lepidoptera; family Nymphalidae; genus Heliconius; species Heliconius hecalesia. Next base: position 11,319 of record DWMY01002195.1, read on the forward strand.
CAAGTATACCACTTCACTCACTTGTTCTAATATATTACCAATTACACTGATCTTGCATTCCGTCCTTTTTTCATCTATTTCAAAAACCAGAACCTATGTGTTATTCGTATACAGGACCTTTATTTTGGACTTCACTTCATTATTTTTGCACCCTTATTTCAGAGTGGTGACCAATGCCTGAAACACGCATTCTGATGATGCAATGAGCATCATCTGCATACAGCAGGCAATTTACACTCAAGTCAGCTACTTTCACTCCCATCCACTTTGTTTCACTCCTTGGAGACAGGACGACATATTTTTATATGATAATTCAATATTTTTTATTTTATCTTCGTACATAAAATATGAAAATAACAGAGGCCTTCATGGCGCAGTATGCCAATAAGCTTGTGACTGTAAACGCCTCGATTGAAGTTTCAATTCTTACTTTGGAAATTATAATAATAATTCTTCGCTCTGGCATTGAGTTGTACCACTTACCGCGAAATGCTTCGAAAATTCGGCGGAATGTGGAGAACGGAGTATCTTAACACTAGATTTCCTGTAGCTTCCCGGCTATATATGGGATACAGCTATCTAAGTAAAGCTAAGTGAAGCTAAAAAAAAACTTAATTCATGCGTTGACTCCATCAAAAGCAGGGGATGCGTGAAATTATAGAGTACCAAAAAAATACATCTATGTACCTACTTTTAAACGATACGCTGAAAATTGAAGCGCTCTAGTTCGTCGTTTCCCAAACACCACAAAACCAAAACTAAAACATATGATGTTGTTTGCCTAACCATATGATCCGGCCAAATAGAAATTGTGCTCAGGTGTTAGGTTTCTCACTTATTGAACATTTTACTTTTGGTAATATACTACGAGTATAACTTTATAACTTAACTTAACTTAACTTAGCTTCACGCTTTATCCCTAGCGGGGTAGTCAGAGAGAACGGAGCGCCAAACGCTACGGTCTCTACATACCTCTTTCGCCTCGACCACTGTCATCAACCTCTTC
>DWMY01002196.1:0-12322 GCA_018249775.1 Heliconius hecalesia formosus
TAAAAACCGGTGGCGATTTAAAGATTTTTCCATATAAACTTTCAACCCCTTATTTGAACCTTTAAGAGGTGAATTCTAAAAAACCATGAAATACGTATTCAATGAAATTATTTTAAGAGTCTGAATTTCAAATTTTATTAAAATCGGTGCTGATTTAATTTTTTTCCATACAAGCTTTCAACCCCTTTTTCATCCCTTTAGGGTTAAAATTTTTCAAAATCCCTTCTTAGTGGATATCCAGATTAAATAAAAAAAGAAAATAAACATCTGTCCAAATTTCACGTTTCTACACACAGCGGTTACGGCTGTGCGTGCGTCTTACCTCAGTCAGTCAGGTACATGTCCTTTTATATGTATAGATTATTCGTATGTTGATTTAAAAATTACTATTTCACCAATAAAATTTTGTTATATAAAATTTTATTAGGAATAGACAATATTTTACCAAAATCCATAGATCCCCATTCATTTTTCGTTGCTAAAATATTATAAGAAATTGTCTTCAAGAAATAAAAATTAGAAAGCATTATTCGAAAAAAATATTCTTCCTCATAAAAATATTGACATTCCGCCGAACTTTCGAGGCATTGCGTGTTGAGTGGCGGAACTTAATACCAAATTTTTGTCAATTTGAATTTAAATATTAAATGTATCATTCGATACCTCGAGTGGGAATCGAATCTACAACCAGTTACGTTTACAGTCACAGTAACTTTGTGCTCTATATAAATATAGAGGTAACTATTGTATTATACCCAGAACTTATCGTCTATGACTTCGTACTTGTGAGCTGATTAAATTGAAGAAAGTTTCTAAGTAATTCATCAAGGGAACAGAAAGTTTCATACAAACTCCACCACTTTTAACCCTTTTAGGTGTATGAGTGTCAATAAATTGGTTCTTTGGCGATACTTTCTGTGTAAAACCGACATAATCTTTAACTTAAATAAAAAAATAAATAGAGATCTTTATATAATTTTTTGCTCATTTTTACTATGAGTATATTATTACAAAGAATAATCTAAATAAATGGCCGTCGTGCGGTATGGGCACAAGTATTATTGTAAAAGTGTGTTGTGGGTTCGATTCCCTCTCGGAAGAATTAAGTATTTAATATTTTTATTTTCTCGCGCGGCGTTAAGTTCAACCGCTGAACACGTCAAGAATTTGGCGGAAAGTGGGGAACAAAGCGAAGTGTCTTAATAGGGCATGTCGTTTATTAGCACTAGGTTCCCAGATTCCCTTTGCCTATTCCGTCATATACCGGAAACAGCATAAAGCTAAAAAAATTTGAAATCTTAGCCAAAAGTTGTCGCAGCGGTTCCGTGTCTAACTGTTAACGCGACGGTTGTGGATTTGATTCCCGCCCGGGAAAACAACATAAAGCGTTAAGTTCCGCTTCACAGCAAAGAATAAAATTATTATATTTATAATTATTTCATATGAAATTTATGGATTACTAAAGTCATCTTAACATACAATATTATAAATAAATAATAATATTTAATATAATGAGGACTTCATGGCGTAGTGGGACAGTGTTTACCCTTCGACATGATGGTAATCCCGCCATGTTAAAATTCTTAAGTTTTCTAAAAAATAGATTCATATAATATTTATAATATATACTCTGGGCGAGCATTGAACTAACCACTTTCCGACAAAAAAAACAAACGAACTATATATAAAAAAGACAAGCAAAAAGCTTGACAAGAATACAGGATTCTGATGATTTATTCCACATAAATAAAAATTATAATATTAAAACAATAAATCCATCCATTGAGGCCAGTCGTGGGGCAGGGGCACAAAGTGCGACTGTAAAACCGACTGGTTGTGGGTTCGATCCCCACTCGACGAGATGAAATATTTACTAAAATTTATATTTCCCTTTCTTCACTCTGGTGTCGCGGACAAGCGCGGCGTTGAGTTCTGCCACTCAACACGCCACTATAACAATAAATCATTATATTTCCTTATAGTAATTTAATACTATAAAGTAATGTTATCATTACGCTGTCAATGAATAATTAATATGATATCCGACAGGTGAACTAATTAATATAATATATTGCTATAGAAGAAAACTGACATCTAAGTAGAGTGATATGTTAATTCGAAATTAACTTATCTGTTTGAGTTCAGTCGTGGTGGAACATACGTGTGACAGTAAACTCGACAGGTTGTACGTTCGATTTCCATTCGTGGAAATTAAATATTTAATGTTAAAAAAATTTTCGCTCTGGTGTCAGCGATGAATTCCGCTACTTAACACGCAATGGCTCCAAAACTTGACGGTGAATGGGGAGTAGAGTGTCTTAACACTAGGTTCCCTCTACCTACACTTGCGCGGGATACAGCGTGAAGTTGTAAAAAAAAATCAATTAATCTATTTTTTTAACCGACTTCTATAACTTACTTGACACCGACTTCAAAATTATAAAATCTTTTTTAATTATTTTTGTTTTACAAAATCGAAGTAAGTTTTACTTTAGGTACAATTATTTTTCACTTTTTAGTTCGTTTGAAATCGGTTTTTTTTTTTGTTAAAAAATAATCTTTAATCCTAACCAGATTTGTGCCCCTGCGCCACAACCGGCCTCAACCACAAGTTAAGGCTAGTCGCGGCGCAGAGGTAACAGAGGCATAAAACCGACTGGTTGTTGGTTCAATCCTCACTCGAGGAAGTGAAATATTTATTTACATTTATATTTTCATTTCTTCGCTCTGGTGTCGAGGCAAAGCGCGGCGTTGAGTTCCGCCACTCAGCACGCAATGACTCCGGAATTCAGCGGAAAGTGGGTATCTTAACACGAGGTTCCTACCTACCTACCCACCCTGCTGTGTGCGGGATACAGCGTGAAGCTGATTTAATTTAATCCTAACCAGTCATGTGAAACCATTTAAGTTATATTAAACGTCAAAAGCATTACAAAATATGTAAATCTATATAAGATATATCACAGTTCTGAATCAAATAAAGGTCATTATGGGCTTTTAACTGACAGATGTGAAAAAGGTGCGGCCCAAATCTGTTTGGAATCTAAATTTAAATTGCGTAAGGGATTGCTTCGTCATATTTTTATATTAAATCTCTCATTGGTAAAAGAAAATCGTTATTTTACAGTACAAATATATTATTAACATTTAGTAATAAAAATAAATATTCACGCTGTATCCCGTACATAGCAGGGTAGATAGCTAGTATAAGCTAGTGTCAAAATACTCCGTTTCCCATTTTCTGTCAAATTATCAAACGCGTTCCCAATGTCTCCAACATTGAGTGTTGAGTGGCGGAATTCAGTGCCGCATTTTGTCTTTTTACCGAAGCATGGAAACAAATAACATAAAATGATTTTGCATCTCAATACATTTTTGAAAATGTTATGTATATTAAGAAGAATATTAAAAATTTTGCCAAAATTGGTGATGTACATAATATCAATACTAGAAATAGGAATAAACTTATTGCACCTGTAACTCGATTACATCGAGTAATTCTTTTAAGGGACAATGTGTACGCTTTTACAACAGGATCCCAGAAAACGTCCGAGAATGTTCACAATACACACACAGAGCGACGAAATGGAAATATAAATTTAAATAAAAATTTCATCTCCTTGAGTGGAGATCGATCGTTGCTCATTAAAAAAAAACACATGAGTGCTAATATTAACATTAAATGACCTGTTTAAACCAGGCAACTCTGGGCTTGCGGCAGACTGAGAGCTGGCAACCATTGTTTTTCCAATTTCTTATGCGATTTTCTTTCAAATGATGTGCGTTTCACATAAAAACATATGAGTGCAATTTTCTGCAAAAACGAGTTACGAAAAACATTAATTAAAGATGATTGTGACAGGATTCTTGTAGGCAACCATAGTGTAGTCTATTCTACTATCATGTATCATTTTTAAATATAAGTTTCATTAGAATTACTGATCCCTACATATTTATGCAATGGGATCTCGACCTATTGCCTCTACACCAGAGCGAAGAAATGAAAATATTATTTAAATAAATACTTAATTTCCTCGAGTGAGAATTGAACACACAACCTGTCGTGTTTATAGTCCCACGCTGTGCCCCTGCGCCACGACTGGCCTGAGAGTTTTATGTGTAAAGATAGCTTTTCTAAAAGTTCGCAGCCGGCGTCAACACGGCTATCAGTAATAGTAGAGCTGTCACTCGAGTAAGTTTCGAACGAAAATCAAATCACACGGGTATAAATCAAGTATACTTATAAAATATACGACAGTTCTTCATGGTTTTACTTAGAATCGCTAAGTTAGTGGGTTCAAAGAGTTCAGAATATATAACTCAATAAATGATAAAATGCTAGCGATAAGTGTCAATGAAAAGTTAATAAAGTTAACGTAACTAATTGAGGTGATTTTATTTTAAAATAATAGTTGTGGGTTCAATTCCCATTCCGTGGAATTAAATATTTAATATATTCATTTCCTCGCTTTGGTAACGAGGCAAAACGCGGCGTTGATTACGTACGGAAGTGTCCTAATATGAATGGCGTGTCTTTATCTTAACACTAGGCTCCCAGGTTCCCTCTATTTTAAAATAATTATTTATATCTATTAGGCTGTCGTGGCTCAGCCTCACGGGAAAATAAAATCAAACTGATTTTGCCTATCTCCTATTTGTTTTTATTCCTAATATAAATCACATTTAAGAATACTAATGATGCATATGTATCTATATCTATATTATAAATGTGTCTGTCTGTTTGATACAGAGATCCTTGAGATTCTTGATATGTTCATAGGTTACTTTTTATTTCTCATATTTGTAACATTCTTAATATATACAAATATATTAAAATATCTTTCAATTATGAGGCCAGTCGCGGCGTAGTGGCACGAAGTGTGACTGTAAAAGTGACTGGTTGTGGGTTCGATCCCCACTCGAGGAGATGAAATATTTACATAAATTTATATTGTGTGTGTATTTATAGTCTGTGTTTTTGCAAGTGCATATGGTTATTTACATGGTACTCAAATACAAAACTGTCTGTCTGTCTTTCTATTTCCCCGAGCTAATATCCTGAACAGTTGAACTTATTTTTATGGATATTTATTATTTTCTTCAAATAACGAAATTCCTTGTTGCCTAGCAATGGTTGCTTAGCGACGGATAAAATAAGTCAAAATAATTGAAAGATCAGCTTCACGCTGTATCCCGCACACAGCAGGGTAGGCAGAGGGAACCTAGTGTTAAAAAACTCCGTTCCCCACTTTCTGCCGAATTTTGGAGGCATTGCGTGTTAAGGGGCAGAACTCAACGCCGCGTTTAGCCTAGACACCAGACCGAAGAATTAAAAATATAAATTTAAGTAAATATTTCATCTCCTCGAGTGGGGATCGAACCCACAACCAGTCAGTTTTACAGTCACACTTCGTGCCGCTGCGCCACCACTGGCCTCAAATGAATGAATAAAAACATACTGTTGATCTATTAAACATATCTCAATAATATATTACTTAGAATATAATCATATATTACAAGGAAAACTTATACACTTTAACACAAAACATTTCCTAAATAAAAGGAAGTATAGCGGAAGTAGAAATCAAGAGCTAAACACAAGTATAATATGAGCACAATATTGAAGGGTTTATTTATATGAAAGGTTCCTTTGAGGGGAACGATAGATCGGTTTCAATGGTGGCCTTATTGAAAGAACTCTATATACGATGATATGTACACAATCTCCAGTAGCATGGACTAGTTGGCTCCCATATCCATCTGTTTATGTTGAATAATAAAAATATAACATAAAAATAAATTTGTTATACAAGTTTTATTGTGGAAAGAGTGACAAATCACTCTTATATTCTTGTATTAAAATAGATTTTTTTATATATTGTAGCTTCACGTTTTATCCCATATATAGCATGGTGTGCATAAGGAACCTCAGTACATAATGTTAAGTCGCTTCTTTTCCATTAAGACATTTGCGTTCCCAATTTTCTGTCGAATTGGATTGGAATGGATGCATTGTGTGTTGAGTGGCGAAATTCAACGCCGCGTTTTGCGTCGTTACATGTGAGTGAGAAAATGAAAATATTACATGTTATATTTCCTCGAGTGGGAGTCAGCCCACAAGATATCTCGTTTAATGTGGCACGCTTGTACCCCTTGCTTGCTTGCGCCACGACACGACAATTAACAAAGCGCGGCGTTAAGTACCGCCACTCAATCTACTACAGAATTCCGCGGAAAATGGGCAACTGAGTGTCTTAACACTAGTTTGTTTTCTACATCTATGTGCCAGTGGGAGACAGTGTTAAGCTGAAGCTTAAAACATGTCTTGTTTACCCTATATTTAAATATTATGTATTCAATTACTTTTTTCACTTTATATTATTTTCTTATCAACGAATCTTAATAATAAAAAAATGTTCAATTAAAACTATAAATTGTGTGATATTATTGAAACATTGTAAAAAACAAAAATTATATTCTATAAATTCATTTCAGACAATACCGTTCGAAATGTGTCGATTTGATAAGGCGTTGAGTTTTATTTCAAAATGAATTTTATAGTTGCAGCAGAAACTTATATTCGCGATATTAATATTTTCACAAAATAGTGGAAACTGTCTTTTATGTCAATACGACGAATTTTTATATTTATCCAAATTATATATTGTTAGAAATCGATAGTGGGTAACGTTTTTAAAAAAAACACGTTAAAAACACACATCGTCTATGTGATTCTAAACTATTTGGAAAGGGATACTATGTAATTGCAATAAGCGATATGTATCACCTACTAACAATACTTCACACTAGTTTACTTCCAATAGGGGCCGTCACTTACAAGCAACTACCCCCTATTGACACAATTCCACTGCTTTTATAGTTATTTTCATTTTAATGTTAATATATATAACTTTTTTTAACTTAGGCTTCGCCCGCTAGTTTCAATGTGAAATATTTAATATATATGTGACGTAAAATGAATTAATGGACTATACAATACAAGAAGAATTTTCCTATTCGCACCATTAGTTTCTGAGATTAGAGCGTTCAACCAAACAGACTCATCAACTTTCTAATATTATATAGAAGTAGATACTAGTAAATGAAATAACACCTATTTATATTTTAATATACATAGGTATTTTCTGGGACGCTTCAGATCACTTTGCATTTATTTTTTTTATATCCCAAGTAGAACAGGGAATGTAGAAGGAATCTAAAGTTAAAATATTTCGTTTCCGCCCAATTTTCGGGATATTGTGTATTTAGTAGCGGAACTTAACACCGCGCGTTTTCTTATTAGAACAAGAAAATGAAAATAATTGACTTCTCCAAGTGGGAATCGAACCACAAACTTCGCGTATACAGTCAGACGCTGTGCCGTCTCAACACGCTATGTTATATAATGCAGACAATACATAAGAATAACACAATATGAATGGCCATAACCGCTCATCTAAATTGAAAACAAGAATTTTTGCGTGTTCTGGAAACGAATTTTTGAACTGTTGAACGAGTTGTATTGTTTAAAGATTATTTTCAAGGACTCCTTTAGGATATATCTATTTGTAAATGGTATCGTATAATCGTAAATCTTAAGATAAGACTAAATATAGTGAAAAAATCAGTGAAATGCTAGCTGAATTTATACACCGCGGCTTCCGTACCAATTTCAAGATTGTAGGACAACGGGAAGTACGACCTATTAAAGTTGACAAACTTAATTTTACGGGCATACTCACTTATTTTGTATGAAATGAGACGCAAATATAACATTTTAATATTTTTTTCTATAAAATATTTATAAATGACATTGACATTTCAGATTTTTTCCTTTTTGTTTGTATTGTATGCTCTCATTTTTGCCAAATTTCATAACTGCACAGTTCTTAGGAAGTATTCAATAAGTTTTTATTTCATGGCGAATTACAAAATGCTTTTGATTGCGTTGCTCAAAAGTTAATTTTTTGTGCTTCAAGGAGCTTGAATATTTAATAATATCTTTACGCGACCTCGAGATAAACGATCTTGAAAGACGGACAGACGGACGACGAAGTGATTCTATAAGGGATCCGCTTTTACCGTTTATAATACGGAACTCTAAGAACAGATAAAATATACAAATGAATAATAATATATATAATATATTATTATTAGCTTCACGCTGTATCCCGCACACAGCAGGGTAGGCAGAGGGAACCTAGTTAAGACACTCCGTTCCCCACTTTCTGCCGATTTCTGGTGGCATTGCGTATTGAGTGGCAGAACTCAACGACGCGCAATGCCGACACCAGAGCGAAGAAATATAAATATAAATTTAAGTAAATATTTCATCTCCTCGAGTGGAGATCGAATTCGCAACCAGTCGGTTTTACAGTCACACTTCGTGCCGCTGCGCCACGACTGGCCTCCAATATTAATAAATATAATATTTTCAATATCACAAATATAGCTTAACACAAAATTAAAACAACTAACAATTACAACCAGCAACTCTAACTTAAATTGCTTAAAAATAAATTAAAACTCTTCATTTTAAACAAAATTTCTCGTTAATATTAAAAGGCGGGCAACTAGGACAGACATTTTATTTTTATAAAGCTGAGTAACAAGCGTGTAATATTATAAACTTGAACAAGAAACCATTTTAAACTTACTTCATAATTTGAGGTTTGAACTATTTTTGAATATTCAATTGTTTTAAATATAAACCTAAAACAGAGGTGTGCTTCAGAGTTATAAAATTAACTTTTCTATAGAAAATGAATGGGCCTTTTGAGCCGACTATAATATGCAACCGTTATGAGAGAAACAGAATTCTGCATAATTATATTACGTATATTATATTACATTTTATTAAAAAAATAATTGACATTTGGACGTTTGTTTCCTCATAAAGAACAAATACATATATTTTTTCAACAGCTTAATAGTTTTTGCTGCATAATAAAAGGAATCTAGTGTTATGACTCTCTGTTTCCTAATATCCGCCCAATTTTTCGATACATTCCTGGTTGAGTAACGGAACTCAACGCCACGCTTTTGAATGAAAACAACTAAAATATAAACATTCCCCAAGCTTGTGCCGAATCACAGCCACCACGCTTACTGTCAACAACAACTGAATTTTAAATTTGGCTTTCTTTAATTTTGTATAACTTATTAGCGAATAAATCACATAGTATTTTTTTTATAGCTTCACACTGTATCTTGTATTTAGGAAGATAGGCGGAGAGTTAGTTAGTTGCTCCTCCGCATTTTCTTCTGAATTCTGTTGCCATTGCGTGATTAGTGGCAAAACTCAACGCTACTCTTTGCTTCGACAGCAGAACAAAGAAATTAGAATATGAAATATTTCCTTTCCTCGAGTGGGAATCCAACCCACAATCTGTTGAGTTTACAGTCACACGTCTGTGGCTCTTGCCTGGCCTCAAAAAAAAATTAAACAGTCTTCATATTTTTTACCTACTATTTTTTTAACATGCAACACGAAACATGAAATAAAACAATGTATATAATATATCTATAGTACAATAACTATATAATACATTTATTCTATATTGAGGCCAGTCGTGGCGCAGGGGGTACAAAGTGTGACTGTAAAACCGACTGGTAGTGGGTTTGATTCCCACTCGAGGAGATGAAATATTTACTTAAATTTATATTTCCATTTCTTCGCTCTGGTGTCGAGGCAAAACGCGGCGTTGAATTCTCCCAACACGCAATGCCTCCAGAATTCGGCAGAAAGTGGGAAACGGAGTGTCTTACACTAGATTCCCTGTCCACCCTGCTGTATGCGGGATACAGCGTAAAGCTGATTTATTTAAGTCTATATTAAAATATGCAATATAAGAATAGGAAATATCATAATATAGATAGAATATGTAAAAACAAGTTTTCAGATAATTAATAGAGAAACTTTATACCACAACTATCTGCGCCCTACAACCCTTCAAGGGCAGACGAAAAGTAAAATATAGTAGCAAGGTTTGATTAATTAACTTAGATTTCGGAAGGTTCTAACAATTTATAATACGAGTATTAATCAAAATATTTCAAAACAAATAAACTGTGGGGCTAAATTGGACTTTCTTATATATTTTTTTTTTTGCTTAGCAAAGTATGGAGAGAGTCATAACACTCCGTTGCCCATTTTCCGCCCGAATTATGATATTTGTGCTAGTGGAGAAACTCAACGCCGCTCTTCTTTTTTTTCGAGCGGGAAACTCGAGTGCAAATTGAGCTTACAACCGGTGATATGAGTTTTCAGTCTGACTTATATATTAACCATTCGAATATAATAAAAATAAGAGGGAATAAAAAAGATTTATTTCGTACGTATATAATAAATATTAAACAAGACATTTAACCTACATCAAAATCAATTTAAAAATATATTTTCAAAGTACTTTGTAGACTTAAGACACTGCTTCTAAGAGCAACGTGGGCGGGTCACCAAATAACGTGTTATATTATCATAGATATGTATATAAATCAATTATGTGGCCCTCTACCCTTGATTGATTGAGTTATGTGTGGTGAAAGGCACTCAAACTAAATAGCCGCAACACTAAGCCGTTTGAGAATAAGGGAAAAGGCAATAATGGATACTATATTTTTCATTCGTTCCTTAATATATGAAAATAAAATAAATCAGTTTCACGCTGTATCCCGCAAACAGTAGGGTAGGCAGAGGGAACGTAGTGTTAAGACACTCCGTTCCCCACTTTCTGCTGAATTTTGGAAGCATTGCGGGTTGAGTGGCAGAACTCAACGCCGCGCTTTGCCTCGACACCAGAGCGAAGAAATGGAAATATAAATGTAAGTAAATATTTCATTTCTTGAGTGGGGTTCGAACCCACAACCAGTCGGTTTTACAGTCACACTTTGTGCCCCTGCGCCACGACTGGTCTAAAACTGGCCTAAATATATACGCGATGAAATTGAAAAATGTTCAGAATATTTCTCTTGTAAATCGATTGATTGATTGATTTCTGCCGAATTCTAGAGACATAGCGTGTAGAGTGGCGAAAAACGCTTATGCCTCGTTACCAGAGCAAGGAAAATATAAAATATTTCATTTTCTTGATGCATTTCGAAGGCAAAAAAATCAACTATACTCGATTTTAAAAATAAAACAAGACAAATGAAGCCAAACCAAGAATCTAGTACCTACAAATGCGATACAAAACAAATTGACGGTAGTTTAACAAAAATGGGCAATAGAAGCGCGTAAATTTCAACTGGGGTGCCAAACTTGTAAGCTGGTAGTATATAATGGTCTAAGCGAAATTCCTATCGTATTTGGCAGTGATTCCGACCCGAACTGGCTATGGAATGTATAAAGTGGTCAAGTCCGAACGTTTATACGTTTAGTGTAACTAGAATATTTGAAATATTTGTTATTTAGGTATTTGTTCGGTACTGGTAATTATTATTTGAGGCCAGTCGCGGGAAAGTGTGATTTGAAACGCGATAGGTTGTGTTGATCGATTTCTAATCGAGGAAAAGAAATAATAATAATTTCTTCGCTCTGGTGTCAAGGTTAAGTGCGGCGTAGAGTTCCGCCACTCAACACGCAATACCTGCAGAATCGGCTGAAAATGGGCAAAGAAGTGTTTTAATACTAGGTTCCCCTCTGTCTACTGTGCTGTGTGTAGAATACAGCGTTGCGCTAATTATTATTTTAGTTTTATATTTTATATATTATATTGCAGGGAAGCAGAGGGAGCCTAGTAGTAGACGCTTTCTTTCCTATATTTTTTTAGGTTCACGCTGTATTCCGTACATAGTAGAGTAGGCAGAGAGAATATCGGAATTTAGTGTTAAGGTACTCTGTTCTCATTCAGACACTTTCGTTCCTCATTTTCCGCTGAGTTCTGGAGAGAAACTCAATACCTTTTTCTGGTGTACAATTACATAATGTTAATATTTAACAATTTCTATAATTCAAGTCCAGAAAAAGCACAGACTAATAAATAAAATAAAAAATAAATAAAAATATATTTATTTCAGTTTCACATATTACTTAGCTACATAGAAAGTAAAGAGACCAGCCTAGTAAGTGACCAGTATGATACTAGTACTTGTAACAGGAGACCCCGCTCTTCCATAACACTTTATACATTCGTTATGGAAACAAAATAAATGAAATACTGTAGATAAATACTTTACAACATAAATTTTATAGAGTAGTAATAATAATAATAATAATAACTAAATTTATGTAGTGTGTGTGTGTGTGTGTGTGTGTGTGTGTGTGTGTGTGTGTGTGTGTGTGTGTGTGTGTGTGTGTGAGTGAGTGTGTGTGTGTGGGTGTGTG
>DWMY01002197.1:0-12321 GCA_018249775.1 Heliconius hecalesia formosus
ATATTAGTATATATCGACAATATTACAAATATGAGAAAAAAAGTAACCTATGTTCATCCGAAGACCCTCAAGTATCTCTGTATGAGTATTTTATTACAATTGAATTAGCGGTTTGGCCCTGATTGCGCAACAGACAGACAGACAGAGTTACTTTCGAATTTATAATATAGGTATGGATTAGAAGTACGTTCTATTTACAAACGATAAATAATTATTACAGCCCGTCAAATACTTTATGTAAGTTTGTGACCCTTGAGTGAAACAAAGTGATATGGGAGTGAAAGTAGGTGACCTGAATGTGAATTGCCTGCTGTACGCAATGATGCAGTGCTTATTGCATCATCAGAATGCGTCCCCACTCTGAAAGAACGGTGTGAATATAATGGTCTAAGTCCCAATGTGAATAAGATAAGGGTTCTGATTTTTGAAAGAGATGAAGATAAGACTGAATGCAAGATTAGTGTAGATGGTAAGATATTAGAACAAGCGAAGGAAAGGGTATATTTGGGAAGTATGTTCAGTAGAGATGGAAGATACGAGGTGGATGGATGGATGGTGGAAAGGCGTATTGCTGCCGGTAACATCGTTAACGGAGCCTTAGCTGCATTGGTGAGACGGCGAAACGTCAGCACAGCTGCGTGTTAGGCCGTACACAATGTAGTTTTGGTACCGACTCCGTTATACGGCAGCGAAACGTGGGTATTACAGAAGAAGAATGAAAGAAAGATGAATGCTGTAGAGATGCGATCTCTTTGTAGGATATGCGGAGTCAGGTTAGCTGATCGAATCGGCAATGAAGAGGTACACAGAATGGCAGGTACTAGCGAGGATGTCACGGTGAGAATTAAGAAGAACGTGCTCAGCTGGTTTGGGCTCGTCGAACGAATGAGTCATGAAGGAATGGCAATAAAGATTTATGATGGGAAAGTGAGCGGTAAGAGAGGTAGTGGGAGACCTCGGTTGACCTTCGAAAACACAGTATCAAAGATACTGGAAGAAGGTCACGTAAAAAGCATGAGGACCCCCGGGAGGGCATGTATGAAGAGGTTGATAACAGTGGACGAAGCGAAAGAGGTATGTAGAGACCGTAGCGTTTGGCGCTCCGTTCTCTCTGACTACCACGCTAGATAAAACGTAAAGCTAGTTATAGTTTATTATATAATTAAGTTTGTGAATACAGGCATGAATTTTTAGCTTCACCCTTTATCCTTAGCGGGGTAGCCAGAGAGAATAGAACACACACACATTTTCCGCATACCTCTTGCCCTCCGAGGAATCCTTCCTTATATACTGGGGATACTTCCTCCAGAATCATCGATGTGGTGCTTTTGAAAATCAACCGAGTCATTCTCGAATTATTTCATAGGTTTTGAAGCCATCTGGGCTTAATAGAGCTCCACGATGATTGTGGGTTCCGCTTTGCTTTAGGGGATTAATTATTATTTTTTTTTTCATTTAAACCGGTTTTATGTGAGCACTATGTTGGATTGGGAGGTGACTAAGTTATATACCACTTGTGATATTTATTTAAAAGAATAATTTATAACATTATAATTTATTAAGCAAATAGCGGCCTTACTGCGGTTTCGACCGTTTAACTATACGTTTATTTATTTAAAATGATTTACGTGTATATAGGAACAATTGGATGGTTATTTTAGTAAAGTGTTCGTTATGCACAAAATTAATTGTGACAAAACTTATAGAATTTTATTTGTTGTGTATGTGGGCACGAGTATAGCTACTCGTGCGCGGTTATCGCGATTTTCCCGCATAAATCCCGATCCCGAGGGAATTCCTCTATAACATTTGCCCATATGCTCCTCCACAAACTCCTGTAAAAGTCCCCTAAAAACGGTTTCAGCTGTTCTGGACAAAAACAAAGAAACAAAAGGATAAAAATTTGTTCCCATGTGTTTTAGTATCGTATAATTATTTTTAAAAACTATTTTTATTTATACATATAAATAATAGATGTGCCGAATAAAAAAAAATTGCAACAACCATCATAAACAATTGCAGGTCCATCGTCTAGTAGTTGTGGACGAGGAGGACAAGGTGACCGGTATCATATCACTCTCGGACCTCCTCATGTACCTCGTACTGCGTCCCACCGGCGACTGCGAGGGCGCCAGCCTCCGGAACGAGCACGGCCCCATAGAAGAGAAGGATGAGACGGAAGATACTACCAAAACTACCGACTCTACCAAGTCTACCGAGTGCCAATAGCTGAAAGTATAATCTTTCAGTGTTATTTTAACAACGTGTTATTGTAACAATGTAAACCCATATCTATGTCTGTCAATGTCACATATAGAACTTAAGTGGATACTCTATATAACGACACTGAAGAGACTGCTAAGAAAAACATTATCATCATAATTATAGAAACTAATAAAGCAATCTCCATTTAGATCATTATTTGATAAATAAAAAAAATAACGTATTTTGAACAAAAGTGATTGGGGTATAACCCAGATATTATATACATATGTATAGTATTAGAATATAAAATAAAAACTTAATTAGATAAAAACATTGAAAACATTTTTCTTATTAAAAGTAATAGATATTGCTGTATTCGCTTCAGTATGAATCATAAAGCCTTTTTTTAAACTTATTAGAAAATGAATAATGCAGACAGTTGAGGTATTTATTTTTGTCGTTATTGAACGTAGCTCCGATTTTATATAGAGTATAACATAAGATTGGAAACAAACTAAGCCAATCAAAATTAAAGGATTTTGATGCTTTGTGGAGTTTATCGGTATATAAGATGACGTTATATATATGAGTTCACATTGTATTTCTTGATTGTAAGAAATTAATTATAATTATTTTCAGTAAATCATCAGTTTTTTTCTTTAAATTGTGATTTTAATTTAAACTATGTTTAACTTATATTTTTATGTAAATTTAAGTCCATGATGTTTATTTCGGTGATTGTAAGAGAGAATTTATATACGGTTGTGGTGTAAAAAAATGTTTTTTGTATTTTTTTTAAAATGCACGCTAGGTAACCTACTATAAAGACACTCCGTACCTCACTTTTTGCCCAATTTTCGTTGGAGAGGAACTCAACGCAGCGCTTTGTTATATTGCCAGACGTAGGAAATAAAAATTTACTCATTCTTCGGATTGGGAATAGAACACACAATCATCGAATCACGAAGGCCTTCTTGCATATATATCTTCGGCTTAAGAGTGTAAACCTGCTAAATCCATTTTTGTTGTTATGTACTCTTACATTTTTATACCATTCGAAATTGTAAAAAAAATAAATTCAAAATTAAACTTTTATTTTATTTCATATAATATAGAATATAAATTAATTTTCAAATTTGTAAGAACCTTCTAATAATATACTAGTCATATCATAGTTATTTAAATTGTTTTTTGTCTCCTGAGAATTTGCTTAATAGGCTGTTAGCAGGTTTACTCTTAAGCTGACTATATGTTATTTTATAAGGTTCCGGTAATAAAGCTCTCAATTTTAAGTTTTTATATTATTTTGGCACGACCTAAAAAAGATGTAAGGTACAATTTTTTTTTCATTTCCTTTTCTATTATTTAATTTTATATTATAAGTTTGATATTGTTTTTGTAAAAGTTCTGGTGTTTTGACACCAATATTGCTTTTACAAATAATGTTGTTACTTAATTTCTTACTTATGAATTTTCTATTGTATGAGGACACTTTAAGTAAAAAAAAATAGCTTTATTTTAAGTCATTGAAACTTTATTTTTTTTTATATTTGAAAGTACACTACAGTTGCGGTATTTGGAACTCATGTTTGCCAACACATCGTCGGCTAATTAAAAAATGGCATAAAATAAAAATAAAAACACCTGTTAGATAACAATTTAAGTGTTTATTAAAAGGAAAAAGCATTTGCTTCAATATATGATGGTTTTTTGTTTTTAAATAAATATGGCCATGCTGTGTAGTCATATTTCTTAATATGCATTTCTTTTGTATGAAGTAGAACCACAAATAAAAGAGCATCGCATCGTCAGCGCTCCTTTTACGGGAACAGCATGTAGGATAAAATATTTCAAACCCAAACCTAAACAAATCAATCAAGATACCTCAACAGTTTAGACGTAGATTTTTTTTTCATTTCACGATGTTTATCCATACCTGTATTTCGTGTGACGCAGTTACGCAAAAATACTACTAAAGGTTAAACAACTTTGAACTTTTAAAGAATGTTGATAGTAAACTCATCTAAGCTATATAATTATTTTGATTAAAAAAAAATTAAAGTGAAGTGATAAGTGACATTTTTTTTTTTGTTTATGCCACTTTTCTATTTAACCAACGACATGTTAAAATGATTATTTTAACAACCGTTTGTATGCTTTCAAATATCTCATTACTTATTATTTAATAATAGAAGTCCAGTAGACTGTTAAACCATAGCATAATAATATTTGCAAAATAAATATTAAATACATACATGTACCATGCATACGTTCTCTTCGTCATATTTTAGAACTGGCATGTATACGTAAAATAAATATTCCTTGTGTTTATATAGATATTTAGAAAACTTGATTATTTTAATGAATTAATTTTATTTTTCTTTTTTTTTTTAATTATTTTATCATGGACTTTTAGTTGTAGTTTCTTAATATTTGTATGTAAAGATTTTGAAGAAGGATTTTTGGGCGTTTGTAATTTCATATATCGTATGTGACAATAGTTTATGTTTGATTTATATTGTTCACTCTTTTATAATAAAGTATTCAGTGTGAAAAATAATATTAAAAAATATAGTTTATGATTTAGTAGTACATAAAAAATTAACATTATCTTCATATTAGCATAGCATGATGATAAAAAAATAAATTGTTAGTAAGTGTGTAAAGTATGATACGACAATAACTTAAAAAAACTTTGTTCTATACATTAGTCTACTAATATTATTTATAACAAATCACAATGCTGGCACAATTTAATATTTTAGACTATATATGAAGATCTAATTATATGAACTTGAAGATATGAACATCATGTATAGTTCAATGTATGCATAAGCGAACGTTCATTTCTCATAAACAGTTAAAATATTATTATTATTATTAATATCGTTCCTTTATTACCAAACGATACGCATGTTGTATGAGTTAACATGCAGCAAGTATTATGATGTGTTATTAATTTATATGTAATTTAGCTCCTAGATTAACTCCTATCAATATTTGTAATAATTATTATTATTGTTGTATTAATAAAATGTAATAACATGTAGGATT
The DNA here is from genome assembly GCA_018249775.1 of Heliconius hecalesia formosus. NCBI lineage: Eukaryota > Metazoa > Arthropoda > Insecta > Lepidoptera > Nymphalidae > Heliconius > Heliconius hecalesia. The sequence continues at coordinate 5,260 of DWMY01002197.1, forward strand.
ATACATATAAATTTTCATGGAATCGGACCGTTTATTGATATTTTTTGGTATACTTTTCGTCTAAAATATACAACGCACATATTAATGAATAATTAAAAATAAATAAAATTCGATTCTCTTTTAAAGTTCTTTTCATTTCAAACTATTTTCGCAGTAGTATGGGATCAAGGTAATAAATAAAAACCAGTATGCTTTATTTAACATTCTATTACAGTTCGATAAATTTACATTAAATAGTTCATGTATATCACAAAAGTTAGTTCCGAATCATAGCAGTTACGTCTCCGACCTCTTCACAATACAATTTTTCATTGGTCCTAAATAATTTTGGTTCCAATCACACTTAACTATTCTAAAAATCTTGTTATCGATTTTTTATAACATTTGCTTAGATTTTAATTGTTTTATTTTCCCGTAATACTCTTTATCTACTTTCAATTTATATTTTTATCTGAAAGTATCACAAGCTGTCTTTAACATTACACAAAGTAGAAATCTTAGCAAATCCTAAGCAAATTAGTTCTAATACATACCAGAATAGAGAATAGTAGGCACTAGATGATGATTTTACGAAGGTAAAAAAGATTCACTTAAATTTGTTTAAGTAATTATTTTTAATATTTTTAATGAATTTTATGGTAGTTATTACTCAAATACTAGTAAATCTGGAAGTTGAATTACTCGTTATTTGAAAATATATACAATAGCCGAAATGATAATGATAGCAATTTTTTATTTATTATTCTATTACTATTAGACATCACCGTCTATTGCCTACTTTAACATCTATTATACCAAGAACTTTACTGCATTGATTCGGAACATGAGAACAACGATAGCCGCCAGCGCTGGCTCACAGAACGTAAAAACATGGAATACGCTACACTTGGAAATCTTAAAGCGTAGGGGCCTCTTCTGTAAGATTTATAAAAATGTTCTCAAAATGACAATTGATATCAGAATACTTTTTATTACAAAATAAATAATTTAATTGAAGCTCTCCAACAAAGTGGCTTTCGTACTTTTTGTATTTTAAAAAGACAAAAATATTATTTTTGTGATCTGATGCGATATATCAAATGTTACAGAGTAGGCCCATCTATAACAATATTGAGACACGTGATTAAATATATTAAATAGCCACAGTCAATTCACTACTGATAAGTACTGCACGATGATACATTCATTATAAATTACTTATCGGGATTTATTGTTATAAAGTAGATATGTTGATAAATTATATATATTCAAATAAAATATTTTGTCTCGATATGAACACATATTATGTTATATTTTGGAACTAATTTAAATTTTCATTTGTTAATATTTTTAAGTGTTTCTTTATTTCTTGCAATATAGAATAGGCCAAATTTTTATTTTAAGTAATTATGCGTGTTGTTAATAGATAATAAATCTGATAAAATATTTAAATTATCTGTACAATTAATAAACTACATTAAAAATCAACAAGGAGCTGTAAATTAATTTCTTAATGAGGTTACTTACAATCTAACATTGAGTTTGGTTACATATGCTTAAGTATTCTAAATGATTAGATATATAGACAACAACATGGGTTAAATACCTAACTACAATACTTACTGAATAACAATTATGATCTACAACAGATATTGTTAAAATCAAAATTTTGATGGACAGAGATCATCGAAGCAGCTGTGTTTATTTATTTAATGAGACATATCTTTCTAATAGAGATCACAATTAGATATAACATAACTTAGTCGATAAAATCATTGTAAATATTAGATATTTTTATATTGACCAAGATATCAATGTCAGAGAAAATTTTATATATAAAGGTATCTCTATACAAGACATGGATTGAACCAAACAAGTTTTAGAAGCAGTGGTCAACTCATTAACGATTTGCTCATAATTGATATTGTTAACTTCGTGCTATGTACATAGTAGAAACATAGTTAAACAACTCGTCTATAATTTATATGTGTACAATATCTAACATACAAAGTTATAGTGAGTTAATGTTACATACAGAACCACACTGACACAAATTTCATGGGCGTAGGAATGGGTGGGGCCAGGTGGCCTGTGCCCACCCTAGAATAGTCTGGTGCCCACCCCAGATGTTTACTAAGATTAAATTAAACCTGAAAATAAAAAATACTCTAAAATATCAATCAGTTCAAAGGTAGGGTTTAGGTTTAGCCCCCCCCTGAAAAATATTTGTAGATACGCCCATGATAATGGTATTTTTTGATCTATTGTCTTACAAAGATGAGTAATGATTTCACAACCACCTAGCTGTGAGAGGAACAGTATTGGGAATTTAAGCTTTCATTGTAAGTACATGCCTATTTATAGAATTATAAAAATGTGTTTACTTCGGCCGTTCGAATATTAATTTTATAAATTTTATTAATTTATTCTCGTATGGCATTTAATAGTCAATCTTAAAACTTTATCCATCTGTAGAACAATAAAGCTAAGTTAAATAAGAAATAATATCAAACAGAATATTTTCAAAGAATTTCCTTCATTTCTAAATATTTTATCCAAATCTTACCATACGTTTAAGCCTACGTAATATTTATCAAACAACAACAACATCATTTTACAAATAAGGCCTAGGTATTATCAGATTTCATTATAAATATTTCGAGCCTGACATGATAATATATCGCACACTTCAATTATAATTGTAACTTTATAAAGTATAATCTTATGTTGTTACTTCATTTTTCATTAGAAAATTGAATTGATACTACTTAAAAATGAAAATGTTGTCGAAAATGTGTTACTGTGGACACGTGCGATATATTTGTCAGACTCTAAGTTAAAGTGAATACCCTCTGTGGTACAATATCCTATTCCTAAGATTTATATTAGATTTTAAATAATAGAATGACTTAAAGATATGTTTTAACTAGGTAGGTATTAAAGTCGATTGCAATAACGTTGATTATTTGATTAGGATTTTGAGATCTATTAGTTAAGAAATCTAAATAATTAAAGCAATTATTATGCGTCGTCGTCGTCGACTTAGACTTAGATTGAAGCGAATGGTGACAAAAAAGGGCTTAGCAGTCGTTCTCAAAACATATTTAAAAGACAATAATCAAGTTGTTACTTATTTCTTAATCATTTTAAAACATTTATAAAAAGCATTTTACAAATTGAATCAGGCGATGTCTGTCTTAAAACTAATGAACGTACAGTTCGCGATTTCTAAACTGAGCTTTCCATTTGTGTGAGTGTTCGAATATAGTGTAAGTGTATCGTTACTGTCTTTGCCTGAATCGACCTTCAATTCTTAATATTTTATTTAGTGTTGGTTTTTCTAAAAGGTTGGTAAGGGTTGGTTTTAAAAATATTGAATAAAATATCACTGTACAAAAATGAAAAAATATATGTGACCAAGTAAAAAAATAAATTTTCTAAAAGATCTTTCACACAAATACAAAGCTCACCTGTACACACAAGTTGGTTAGTGACGAGATAGACGCTTCTCATTAGGATTATCAATTATAGTTAAAATGTTACATAAAATATCACATTTCCGAGAATGTCTCATAAAACGATTAGAAAATAAAAAAATTTAATATTGATACGAGACTTGTTAAATATCTACTAGAAATATTTATTATTATGCAATAATATCTCAGTTGTAAATAAAAAATGCAAGCGGTAGAAAATCGCTGATATGTTTTCGACTTAAGAAATTTAATATCTTTTAGAATAAAATTAATTTGAATGTATTACAAACTTTACAATAACCATTAAAAATAAATGATGTATAGATAAACGTAGGTTTTATTCTAGAATAAATAGTGTAAATAATAAATATCAAAGGTCAAAGATTATTAGTGTAACAATTTCTAATATTAAATAAGCTGTAATAGATAGATATATGTAAATTGTTTTCTACAGTACGACTTTCTACAGTAAATATTGGGTTTATTTAGTAGTTACTTGTATAGTAAATAGGTACTTATATATGTGGTAAAAATAGATACAACAGCACACGTCCCGTATGATCTTTCGTAACGGATTTGTAGCTGTTCACTTTAATTATGTGTAAATAAAATTTCAATAAAAGAATATGTTCAATTTGATTTGGCAAGAATTGCATAATTTAAGATTATAAAATTACATATTTTTTTATGTGATGTGAAAGAAATAAAGTTTCTCCCTGTTCTAATTCATCACAAAATAGCGTTCCCAAAAATAAAACATTCAATAAACAATAGTTTTACTTACCTGTTAGAAATAGAAAGTTATTTTTTTATCGCGATTGATAAAATTTCAATAAAAAACATATTTATTTCAAATTGGGGAAAATAACCATATTTAAATATGAAAAAGTTTTTATAAGAAGAACAAAAAAAACAACTCAATTTCACATGAAACATAAAATAAAAAAAACACTTTTAACAAAGAAGAATACCTAATACTTTAAAAATATAATACCACTTAATATCTTTGGCATGAAAATAATACTTTTGACTTTATAATACTAAAAACTTTAACAAAAAATATAATAAATCCTTATTGGCGTTTATTTGTTCATCCAAGCGTCGTAAGTAACATCAGGGTAGGCCCATGGTGGTCGGCTAGAAGATGTATGCGTGGTGGCCCTATTCGTCCTTTCGTCAAACCTGTAATTTTATTTAATTAGTCAGACGTAAAAAAAATAATTTTTTTTGATAAGCTTAGACTGGCCATAAATACTGTTGCAATTAAAAATAAACAAATTATTACTTTTGAATTTGGAATAGGTATTTTTTTACGATTGTTCATTGTGTTCTTGTGTTCTTCAGCGATATTTTGTGATATTTAAATGGAGTGGGATGATAAAGAGAACCGAATCGCTGTCCGAATGAAATACATTACATAAAGTAAGTATGGAGCCAAATAGAATTTTCAAATCTGGCCGTCCATGTAGTGTTCGCAAGAAAAGGTGATCAACGCAGTAAGAGCAAAAAATCGAAGAAATCGAAGGAAGGAAAAGAAAATAAATGTCCGAAAGCAAAAGATTTTATCTTGAGAGATGAAGATAACACCTAGAATGTCGACATGTCGTTGTATAAGAGAAACACGGGTCGTTTATTAACGAATAATTTAAACAAGAATAGAGTGGTCAAATCAAAACAACACTTAAGTAGTACGCAAAGAGAGGTCACAGAAAAAAAAGTTGTTTATGGATGAGATAGTTTTTACAATTGAGGAAATATTTTAATAAACAAACAAAAATGGACGTATTTACGCTGACATCTCTAAAGAAGCTTTCCAATTAGTCAACAGAGTACAACATGGGCGTTATCCGACTTGAGGCATAAGTTTATAGATACCATTATTAATAGGATCATGTTTAATAACCAGGAATAGCCCTTTCAGCAAGACTCGGCGTTGGGTTATAAAACTCAGTTCATCTTGATTACAAGCGAATGTTCGGGACTCCATCAAAGCTGAAGACCGACCATCATCAGGTCATGATTTTAAGCCACTGGATTATAATTTATGGTCAGTTCTAGAGAGTAAGACTAAGTTCAGAAAAACGGGCGGCGGCGAGCTGATTAGATGGCGGCGGCCTGCGGGCGGCATTCTAGTGCATACATTCAGTGAGAACGGATGTGGACAAGGATATTTGCTTGTTGGTTTGTACCGCAAACTGCGACGTCGTCGTTGAAAGCAAAGACAATACTGGGTTCACCCTATTTTGAGTCACGACGGCAAGTAGGGTGGTATGCAAGGGCACGAGTGATGACGCGCAGTCATTTATACAACAACATTGATTTGTTAAAATCTCAAACCGCGCGCCGAGTTCCCTTAAAAAGAGTGCGTGTTATTAATAACTGGCCTGAACGTTTAAATTGCATTGCATTGTAATTTGTAGCCTATGCAGACCACTTCGCATAAGTTTTGTAAATTTTTAAAGGGTTTATATTAATGTATTAAACTAACACAATAAAAAAGAGTTTTCTTTGTAACAATATTTATGGCAACACTAAGTATTTCTTTGCAACTTTCACCATTTCTATGAGTTAACTATGAAAAATACAACGAATAAAGACATTAAAACGCTTAAAAACTGTAAGTGATGTAATGATGTCATCTTTTTGTAAGCAAATTTTTATCCATAAAATTGAAACTGCTTGGAGATACATGATTTTAAACCTGTAGGTGTATATTAAACATCTTATTTTACTTATTAAATACACATGAAGCACAGTCCAAGCTATGTGGCGTAGAACGCTGAAATTTGTTAAGCTTACTTGAGAGTGATAATTAAATAAGAAAGGACTTCCCAAAATTTGGAAACTAGAAAAGACGAAATTCTCCATTTGGTGGTCGTAATGTGCACGCTAAGAAGGCGTTCAAAGCATTATTCTAGCCTCAACCACTAGTGTCTTATAAAAGCTACTACTAAAAAACGATACTGAAGCATCAAATGTTTTGAACATTCTAAGGAACATGAATATTCAAAAATATGGGAAACCTATTTTTATATTGTTATTCTATATTTAAAGGTTATACCGTAAACTAATGTTACAGTTTACTTTGTATAAAATTACGCTGAAGAAATATATTCCTTGTGTTTTTTAAACCCCGATGTAATAGACAGAACAGAAATTTTCCACGTAGGAGAAAGGTGTAGGAGATGTTCTCTCGGGGTAACATAAGCCTTTGCTATTGCAGTGAAACTACAAGCATAAATAGGTATTTTATTCGGTAAAATGCTATTTTTTTAAAGTTCTCAGTCAACAGTAGCGGCGGAGTGGAGAAGTTATAATTTTTTGTGAAAGAAAAATAATATATAGTGATTGCAAAATAAAGTAAAGTTGATTTTAAGTCTATGATGATTTTGTTTTAGTCAGTTATATTTTCTGTATTTTCGGTGTGTTTTGTATTAAGATGTTATAACTTATGTAATCGAAGAATCCATCCATCCATCCATCCATACCTATATTATAAATTCGAAAGTAACTCTGTCTGTCTGTCTGTCTGTCTGTCTGTCTGTTACGCAATCAGGGCCAAACCGCTAATTCAATTGTAATAAAATACTCATACAGAGATACTTGA
>DWMY01002198.1:0-12316 GCA_018249775.1 Heliconius hecalesia formosus
TGTTTTTAAAAAATATATATTTTTAGCTACATAAAGCACTCTGTGCGACAGCGGGCTGTGAACATTCAACACTATTATTATATTTAATGCTACATTCCTGTAAGGCGTATAAACGATTTGTCAGTAATAGTCCAAATATCGAACATTTGGTAAGTTTTTATAATTATTTATTACTAGTTTAATTTTTTTATAGCTTCAATCCCCGGGTCATATAAATTTGACAAAACATGTGCCTCATTTCTTTACGCAGACTAAAAAACAAATGTTCTTTTGTTTGTTAATTATCTTGAAATGGACTATCTATAAAATTTTGGGTAAACCATTTTAGTTAAATGTTTAAAATCAAAATAGCAGTTTATTTTTTTGGTTTTAAATATTGTTTTACTAATTATTTATTACTATTTAATGAAACGATAGATTATAATATAAAATTTCCCTAATATAAGTTAAATCTATACTAATAGTTTTTATATTATTGTTAATTCGATTTGATATTCAAATTGACGAGTTTGAACCCGTACTAGTAAAGTTAACCAAAGTTTCTCTTCTCAGAGTATATCTTATATTAATCATATATAATTTATTCCAGATGGTTCCAATACTACAAGTTTTATACAACGCTCCAGAAAACACATCCCACCATATTTATATGTCTCTTATAGTACTATTAATATTGACTGAAGATGATGCCTTGATAAAAAATGTACATTTAATTGTAAGTATTGAAAAATGAGTATTGACAATAGAATGATTAAATCAGATGGCTGAAATTCAATACCATTTTACTAAAAAAATAATTTTCAAATGTATTTTTTCTATATTAGGTTTATGTGATAAGCTATTTCTAATGTTATACTGTAGTAATAGAAAAAAATTAACAGAGCAATTTATAAATAAAGTTTTATCTTGAAATAAATGAAAATTATTCAAACTTTTTTCTATATTATACCAGCTATAACTTTTTTACTAATAGTATGTAAAAATATAAAAAATAGTATGTCTGATTATTTTTATTCCTGACAAGAAAAAAATTTCATACAATTTTTAGACTTTTTGTTATAAAGGAAACCGTTTTGTTTCTTAATTACAGATGCTAAAAAACCTAACATGGTACACGGAGAGATCAATATCGGAGATATCGTTAGGCGGTCTAACTGTTCTTGTAGTAGTTCGCGCGTTGCAATACAACATGGCGCGAGTCAGAGACAAATATTTACATACTAATTGTTTGGCCGCCATTGCTAATATGAGCTGTGAGTTATTTATTTCTTTTATTTTCTTTTTTTTTATATTATTTTATTTTATTTTTGTAATGAATCAATGTTGAATTTTGTTAGTATTGTTTTGTTTGAAATGAATAGATTTTCGTAACCACATGGTTCCAGAATTTAGAGGAAAGTGGGGACCGTATTCCCATTGGAATAGACGCATTAATACTATATTTCCAGGTTCTTTCTGCTATGTGCGGAATATAGCGTGAAACTAAAAAAATACATAAATACTTATTTAAAAGTTCCTTAGTGTCAAATAACACTTTGAAAATTTCAAAAATATATAAATGTTACATTTTAATGATTGTTTAAGGCCATTGTGGAGCAGTGGCACAAGGATGTAACTCTAACGCCACCGCTGTGGGTTCGATCCCCACTCGGGGGGAAAGAATTTTAATATTTTCGTTTCTTCTCTCTGGCGCCAAGACAAAAGCTCAATATTGAGTCCTGCCACTCAACACGCATTGTGTCGAAAAAGTCAGTTCAGTGGAAAATGAGGACAGAGTATATTGACGCTAGGTTCCCTTTATCTACCCTGCTATATGTATATACAGCGTGAAACTGATTTATTTATTTAATTTGATGTTTTTAGGTGAATTCAGAAATCTTCACCCGTATGTAGCGCAGAGATTAGTGTCACTGTTTGAAACATTAACCAAGAGAAGAGCAAGGCTGTGTAGTGAAATAGAAGGTAGTATATAAAGAAAAAAAAAGTTAAAAAATAATTATTTTATCGAATGATTATCTCAAACTAAAATTATTACAAATTTTGATTTTTCAGGGGATGATATAAGTAGTATAGAATTGCCGCATCATGCTGAAGAGAAAACAGAAGAGATTGTAAGTTAAATATTTATATTCTATTTAAATTATATTTGATTAAAAAATTTTCATCTAACAAGTATTTTTTAAATAATACTCACATTAATTTAAATATTCTTCTAACATTAGAATTCCATTCCGTGCCACGATGGCCTTCGTTTCCTCCTACTATTCGTAATTCTCTTTTCCACATTAACATATATCTATCTCTTTCTTTCGCAGATGGAACATATAGCGGTGTTAGACGAAGTTCTAAGGATGCTTCTAGAAATTATAAATTCATGTCTAACACACCAACTGTCGAACAATTTGAACTTGATATATGCATTGTTATACAAAAAACAACTGTTCCAACAGCACGCCCACCATCATATAGCTCAGAATATAGAAATGGTGAGAAAATATATCTTTTTTTAATGATTGCAGCGGACGGAGTGACTTAAAATGTAGTTTTCCTATGCCTATCCTGCTATATGCGGGATACAGCGTTAAGAAAAATGAATTTTAGTATGGTAATTGTCACCTTTGACTGATACTAAATATTCATTGTGTTGATTTTTTATGAATATGTGTGGAGATTACAATATATCGTATATTATAATCGAGAGAATAATTATATCTAAATTGTTTTCATTTTCTCGTTCTGGTAAAACAAAACAGGCGGAAAGTAGAGAACGTAGTGTCTTGACACTAGAATTTTTCTGTCTACCCTGGTATAAAAATACTTTATATAAATAAAATAAATTAATGTACACTAATAATGTACTCAGAGCATTGACAATGGACCAGTGCACTGGCCGACTGTAGGCCGACTTCATTGAAAGTGTACTTAAAATGGACTGAGTGCGTTAAAAGTGATTGAGCACTCAGAGTGTACTCATATTAGACTGAATACACTGATCATATTTTAATAGTGGACTGAGTGTACTGAGAATGCACTTATAATGACTGAGTGTATTGGGAATGTACTTATAGTGGACCGAGTGCATTAAAATTGTACTTATAAGATAGTGGGTGAATGAAGTAACGGTGTATTGGCAGTGGGTTCAGTGTATTAAGAGTACATTCAAAGTAGGCTGAGTGTACTGAAAGTTTGTTCTTAGTAAAATGAGAGCACTCACAATGTACGCATAGTGCTCTGAGTGTGTTAAGTATGTTCCTATTATAACATTGAGAAGAATGTATTAATAGTGGATTTAGGAAACTGAAAGTACAAAGAAAATAAACTATTTTTTTTTTTTAATAACTTGAAATGAATAATTTATAGTTGATTTCTATTAACTGGGTGGATAACAGAATGTTTCCACTAGGTTCTCTCTGCCTCTCGTGATATATGAAGATAATGTATGAAAATAAAAAATATAATTATATTTTTACTTTTTTACCACTTTGTAGGTAATAGGATATTTTTCGACGCGACTCAAAAGGGTACAAGAGGGTGTTGGTGGTGATTTAGGCGTAACAGAAGTGTTGGCGTGTATAAAGAAGGGAGCGGAGCAGTGGTCTAGTGATAGGCTTAAGGTAAGATTGCTGGTTTGTTTATGAATGGTGTAATAGATTTTTTTATAACTTTAGTAAATATTCTCGTCTAATCTTTGAATGTATTAATTACTTGTGTTTTGTATGAAAAGTGTAAAAAAGTATCTCAAGTTGTGTTTATGCTTAGGTATAGTAATTTTTAAATGTGAAAAGTATTGAATTTGTTTATACTACTAGTAATATATTTTTTTATTAACTTGAGTTTTACGACAGAGTTAGTAATGTCATATGATTTTATAATTTAAATACGGTAGTATAAAAAAGTATGAAATCTTACTGATTTAAAAGATACATTGTATTTCGTAACCCATAACTGTGCTACGGAAAGTTACGGAAATTAAAGATGAGAGTCTCGGATTCTAAATAAAGGAGCAATTAAAGAAAGAAATGTAACGTTTATTTTAATTTAAGATAAGTTTCTGTATTAAAGTTATAATCAATTCTTTTTACGCAGAAATTCCCCGACCTAAAGTTCCGCTACGTAGAGGAGGACAAACCGGAGGAGTTCTTCACTCCGTACGTGTGGGCGCTCGTGCACGCCTGCGGGAACATATACTGGGCCAGCGAGTGCGGGGCGCGCGCGGGAGGGGAGCTGCTCGCGTGAGGGGGGGGAGTGGTCGCGGGATATAAGTATTGAGACTTAGAATTGTTTTTGTTTTTTATTGTGAGGGAGTAGGAGGAATGTAAGGGGAGTTTTATTGTGTTAGTTTTTTATTTAGAAGATTTTAGAGGAAGAGGAGAATTAAGGAAAAATTGGTAGTCTTCTAAAAGGATAGAATTATAGAGGAGGCAGCTTTGTCTTATATGCGCCCGAACGTAAGATTGAGCGTGGTGTTAAGTTTCACCACGCAAAATTCGTTAGAAAAATTGGTAATGTAATGTCTTAACACTAGGTTCCCCCTGCCTAAACAAAGAAGCTAAAGAAAAAATATTTAAAAAAAGACGCTATTCTAAAACCAAAAAGTGCAAGTTCAAATCCAACAATTCCAATGTATTCTATATTACACATTAAAATATTATTATTTTAATCATTTACGTAAAATAACGAATTTAGTTTATATATTCTCTATTTACGTCAGTCATGTTTAAAACTTATTTAATCAGGGTTCACTATTATTATACTAAGATATTTAGGTGAATTTTACAGAATTATAACCACACTCAAATACCTGTTATCAGTTAAGTGATGTTAAGCTAAAACATAATAATCATTAAAGGCTAACTGATATTTTTGAGTATGACAATAACTCTGTTTCTATGCTATGTAAATCTTAATTTTATATGTCTTATTAGTGTAATAGTGTTTCTATATAGACTTATATAGTTATGTTGAATTGTATTTACTTACGTATATTATATATGAAGAATATCCAAAAAGATATAAACATTTTTTTTTTAATTTACTAGTGTGTTAAATATTGCAAAGTCAAATTAAAATTTATACTATACTAAAAACCTAATAAAAGTTAAGTTTAAGTTTTCGAACTAATTTCCAATAAGTGTAATCTTAATTTTTTTTGTTAACAATAGAAAAAAATATCTTATTGGATATTTTTATATAATATATTATCTATATAGTAATAAACTATGGTACCAATTTAGCTCTGTAGTATTTTTGTATTTTATTAATAATTTAAAAAAAATCCATCATACATACATCATTTTGTACATATATTATAGCTTTTTAATTTGACAATTTTCTTCACTATAATAAAAAAATAAAAAAGTGACTTATCTCTAATATAATAGTCGTAATATTGTATGTTTAATAATAAAAAGAAATTAGCCTATATATCACAGTAGTACACTGTAATCGGTTGTGGGTTCTATGATGCAATGATTATATCTACTTTAACGCAAAATTATTTTAATTTTAATGCTCGGAAATGATAAAACGCGGCGTTGAGTCCCGCCACTCAAGACATGTTTTTTCTCGAGGTTGAGAACAAAGTGTTTTACACTAGGTTCCCTCTGGATATGCGAGAAAAACTGTGAAACTGCAAAAAAGCTTTTAAAATAGTTTAATTTACTGTCAAGCTGAAGATCCAGGCTTTGTTTCACATTTCATCCCTGCATACGAGATATTGCGTACTTATAATATTAAATTTTATGTTATTTCTTTTTATTATTAAATAACCTGTAGATATGTTTTAAATATTAATATTTATAATAATTAACATAAGTTATTTGTAAAAGTTAAGTAGTGTACCAAATCGCAATATAGATTAATAAATAATTATTTAATTATATATATTTTTTAAATATAAATTGACCCTGACCATCATTAGCTAGGTACCTTTTTAAATATTGTTTTAAAGATATCGGTATACAAAAACTACGGCAAAGGGCAGTATAAAGTCTACCCCTTGTCATGAAAATTGGTATCAAATCGAACAATGTAGTAATCTTAATATACGTAATGAGTCGCACCAACACACCAAAATTTTACTATAATATTTACTGTATTTACTGCGCATACTCATGCAAATAACGGTAGTTTTTACTTCATCAAAATCGGATCAGGATTACCAAAGTTATGGTGTTGTATAGTTTCACCGCTTTTTAAATTGGCGCTCCTTCGCCCAGTCGCTGCGTGACGTCACGCGGCTTCTGCTATGTCTGATTTCGGGTGATACGGGGTGTTTTTTTAACCATTTTATTTGCAAAACCGCGCGAGTAAAATGAGCCAAAGTATGAAGGTGTTCCCAGGCGCCGACTGGCAAGACGCAGCATGAAGTCACTCGCTAAGCCAGATGCCGTGAAGGCCGCACTTTAATGTATAATATCTCAGTTATTTTGAAGATAGGAAAGAAATAAAAACACTTAAACTTTAATTGGTGTCATACGTAACAGTTACAATTTTTTGCTGAATTTCATAATCTATAAAACGAGAAGTATCTATCTATATATATTTTATTTATTTTCTTTGGCTTTGATTAGATATCGAATTTCATTTAATATGCGGGCATCGGTTTTAAATTTTGTATGAACTCCAAGGAACTCTAGATGTGGATATCTCATATTCATTTGAATTAGTTACATTCATGGGCGAAGGAAGGGTGAGAGCCGAATAGGCTCTGCCCACCCCAGAAGTGTTACTTATAACAAAATTTGCCCCGCAAATAAAAAGAACAACACTTAATCGAAGATACTTCAAAGCTAAAGTCCAGCCCCACCAAAGGAGAAAAATATTAGTTATTTTTAAGACTACTATATCGTATTTGCATCATAAAATCGAAATATTTTTTTTGATAATATTTTCTGCGTGATTATTTGTTAATAATTCTGAGCGATTTCTGAATACAGACAAATTTTAAATCTTCAAATACTAAGACTAAATTTCCAGTTTACTTGTTTCCAAAATTGTATTACATTTTTCTCAATATATTTAAGTCATAAAATTCGTAATATAAAAATCATGCATTACTTTCGCGTTATACACGAGATGTGAAAGTTATGTAGGTCATATAATAATTGTATGTATATAAAACATAACATCTATAAAAAAATATCTGTCTAACATTCATGTTAAACGTATGTTTAACATTCATGTTTATAATTACATGGAATGATTTTTCTGTATTTTTTGCTATAGTATTATTATTCGATCGTAGCTAAGACTGGCAACTCCACAAAGATCAATCAATCGAAACTAGCGAAGATGTTTTGTGCGCATATAATTGTTTGTTTTTATTAATATTTTTAAATTAAATAAATAGTGAATTTTAGCTTGAATAAAGTTATAGTTAAAAATATACAGTGTTTATGAAAAAATATATTTAAGTATTCAATTTGGCAGAATGCGAGAGGTACGTGCGTTGTTTTTATATTTTGTTCGATATTTAAAAAACGTTAATAGCTAGTTGAATTTAAAAATTCTTTGTCTTTTAAAAGGAAACAAAGAAATAGATTTAATTGTATTTATTTAATGTTAAATTTATATTTTTTTAAATATAATAGATTTGCTTTAAATTTATTGTTACAAAGAGCTTTTACGGCCTAACTTTTAAATTTTGCGTATGAATTGTTGAAAAAAATATGTTATTTTTTAATCTTATTTATAAATTCCTATTATTTATCTAAATACCCTCATCAGTAAATAATCATCTTAATATTTATAACTAATATTTTTTTTAATTATGAATATTTCTATCACTTTTAACAATTAAAAGTAATATTTTGCATGTAATTTAGCAAATTTTAAATTGTTTTCTCATACTGTTAATTTACCAAATTCTTAAATAGTTTTAATACAAACCATATTTTATTAAAAAATATAAAAAAATAAATTATTTTGAAATGAAATGTTATAATATTTTTTTTAAAAAGGTACTGATCAAGGGATGTGAGGTGAAAAATTAAAGTAATTAGTAAAACTCAGATCTTCCATTTCTTACTGAATTTGAGACATTAGAGATTAATCTAACCAGAGCAAGAAAAAAAATACCTAAGTGAGTGTGAAGCCCACATCTCACAGCTCTACAATAGTCTTAGTGAGTTTCACATAACAACATAATTTAAAAAATGATTGTCCCTTTAATACATATAATATTATAATTGAATAAACTATAAGAGATTACGTTTAAAATCATAATTATATAATCATATGGAAAATATAAAAGTTTATAAAACAATATGGTCTAAAAAACTAATATAAGTAATGGATCATTGCTCTGTTAATTTATGCGTAACATTTTTTTATGCCGTCCAGTTTGTTTAACAGAGTGAATCGGATGTAAGATAAGGCTTATTTAGTGGTCTTGTCCATTGGTCATTATAAATAAAACTAATCAATTGTTTTGTTGTAATATATTTTTCCATATTATGCAAAATGCTTATTTTGAATAGTTTTAATAGGGGAAAATGTGGTGAAAGTTTTCCGTTACCTCCATTTTATGTTCATAACATTCATAGAAAAAATTCTAATACATTGTTTTTTGTCCTGATATAAATTTCTTTTACTCACTTTCAGAAGTTGGCATTTCTTTGTTTATTGACCACTGAAATTTACTTAAAATACAAGTATAATATATAAAATAGTTTTCCACTAGCCAAATAAATAAAAAAAAGAATGTAATAATGACAATTGTACTGTGTCCACACTTTAGTAGATAAAGCGCAGTACTAAGGCCCACCACACAACATGTAATGTCTCAAAAATTGAACATATTGTGGGAATATTGATTGTCTTTTCTCTGTCTGCGCTGTTATATGCACAAAAGAGAAGGGACTGCAAGGCTATTTTTAATGAAACCCTTAAATATTATAAAATAGGGTAGGGGGCTATGCGATGTAGGGTCAAAAGTGTGTGACTGTAAATATGACTGGTTGTGGGTTCAATTCAGGCAATATATAGATAGAAATATTAAATATTTTCATTTCTTCACTCTGGTAACAATGCATGTCAAGCGCGGCGTTTACAAGTGCAGTGTGAGACACTACTTTCCCAGTTTCTCTCTGCCCACCCTGCTATGTGTGGTATACAGCAAGAAGCTACAGAAAATAGTAGATACATATTCACACAATTAAACAGAATATCAAAACACTTAAAAATATAATCTTTTATCCACAAAAAGCAATAAACTTTTTGTATATAAGATAAGCAGTGAACATTTTTCTGTTACATAATAGTCATTCCTACATTATCTATGGGATGCATCGGAATGCATTTATGGTTGTCATATGACATTAAAATTCCTTTACATAGTGATTTTGCATCACCGGTTTGTTATGCTGGTAATAATGTTAGAAGTTTAGGTACTTGGTATTTTATATTTAATTCTTAGCATTTGAATGTAATTTATATGTTAATAAAAAAATATGATTTGTTGCTTTTTAATGATTATGCAAAGGAAATGAGTGTTAAGTCACTCTGATTTTAATTTTCTGCCAGGATACAGTTAGTGGATTTCCATCGCGTATTAAAAAAGAGCAGGGGAGCATTAATAAAAATATGCTTAAGAAAAGAGGCCAAATGTGGCGTTGCGTTGGGCCACTCCAAAACGTAATGCTTTGAAAATGCAGAGAAAAGTGTCGGAAAACAAGGAGTCGCAACATTAGGTTCCCAGGATCCCTCTGCCTACAAAAACACCTTCACATGTGTATTTTATTTTTATTAAAATACACATGTGAAGGTGTTTTTTCATATAACTTATCCTCATAGTAGGTAAGCAAATATCGCATGGTATCTGATTGTTAAAATTGTTATCCGACGATTTTAAACAGGTTTTATCGCATAAAGGCTGTACACGCTATGTCGTAGTCAATATTCTTGTTGTAGTTGTTTAGTAATTTTCAGAAATACGTGACAAGTGCAAATGCTGTGGGTTCAATCCCAATGGGAGAAATCATTTTTTTCGTTGCCCATGTAGGTACATATCAATATAAGGTGTGATGAATTTAGGAAAAAACTCGGTCAACGGAGTAATAACGGCAAAAAGACCACATTGGTTGTATGGGAACCCCCTAAAATATTTATGAATTATTCTGTTTTTAGTATTTGTTGTCATAACGGCAACAGAAATACATTATATGTAAAAATTTCAATTGTCTTACTATCACAGTTCACGAAAGCCTTTCTCTATCTCATGAATCTCATTCTTTACACAGTCCAAAAAATTGGATTTAAATTGAACGCACATATTTTTTATATGTCTATGCTATGCCATACGACTAGCACTTTTGCTATTATTGTAAAAAAAAATCATTTAAGAAAGTTCTTAAAATTAAAAAAAATAACATTATCGGAAATTTTTCGTTTTTCGAACATGGGTGGAATGAGAAGAACGGAGTGACCTAAGACTAGTTTTCCTCTGCCTATACTGATATATGCAGGATACAGCGTAAAGCTAAAAAAATACTTTTCCTGAATATAACATTACGGTCAAAGAGTAGTGGCTGACCTAAAGTTAGCTATAGCTGGTTGCGCCGATTTAATTCCAAGGTCTTTCTTATTTTTTTATTTTCTTCATAAAATTTTAAATCCGTAGAAGTTCAAAAAACCTAACTTTAAGGCGTCACGACTCGCCGACCGTACTCTACGCGAAACCGGAGGTAACAGTCAGTGTCGTAAGTGTAAACTATTATTTATCCGGCGTACGTTTGAACGCCATATTTAACTGAAAATTATTAGTTACACCGAATCGGTAATGAGCACGAGGTGAATCTCAATGTGTTAGTGCAACTAGCTTTTTCGTTTGGCTTTGTACGAGCTGTTTAAACTTTTTATTTAGTAATTGATGTATTTAAAAAAAATAGGCTAATTAAAATACTAGTGCCTGTATACTGCGGCTCTCTATAGCCTTCTTCGATAACTGATATTTCCATTACAAGAATAAAGATTTGTACCAGAGGCCCTGAGTTTTAGCGCAATGCTCAACCAAATAAACTCTTCAGCTTAGCTTAATATAAGTATAGGTGAGTTTAAATAAACGAGATACTTACAGAGTTTTAACTTACAGCGGTACTGTGAAAGGTCGATTAACGTAAATTTTAAATAAGGTTGGATAAATGTACCGAACTAGGAATATTTTATAATCTATTAATATTTCTCTTTAATTTAACCATTAGGTAACAAGATCCAATTTATGTAATAAGTAACGAGAGCCTATAGGATTCAATTTTCCGTTTTAAACCATTTTAATTTATTCGTAACTCTAATGGAATTGTAGAAATTATTATAGAATTCTCAAAAATATAATAATTATTAGAGAAATAAGTACAAGCTATATTACATATGTGTATCTACTATATGTTTATAAACAAACAGACATTAATATAATATAGATATGTTAATTAAATAAATATATACATACCTTTCCTTTTCCGTCCACCTGTCATCGTTTCCCGCCACTTTTGACAGTGCATGGCGCGAAATGCAAAGTGCGTGTCGCATTGAGTTCTAATTTTGAAATATTATTGTTTTTAATCTGCTTTGATATAGACTCTATGGTGTTGTGCCCAGTTTAATAAATGATTAATTTAAGTGTTTAATGTTATTCGTTATGTTTTATTATTTGTATTTTATAAAAACGTAAAATTATCTTATTAGTTATGAGTATTAGTGGATATTAACTTTATTGTGATGATATTAAGATATTTCTGACTGAATGAGATTTTGTAAGTAAGGTACTACCTATATGAGTGGTAATAATTAAATTGCACAAGATGTTGTGTTCCGCATCTCTTCATGATTTTTTTCTACCGCAGTTTAGTACCGATTATTAAAAAAAATAAATAATCATCTGTGGAGACCTTATGAAGTTATCGATAATATTACATTTTTTGATGATATAATGAGGTGGCGCGTTTGGCTGAAGTTCACCGCGTTGTTGACTGTATTAAAGTAGAGGTGCTACCTGAAAGGTCTACCATGAAATATTTGGAGCTTTGGAGTTCTGACGTTCAGATTGGTCCAGGTACTGACGGGGCATGGCTGCTTTGGCAATTACCTGCACCAAATTGTACGTCGGGAGTTGTCACTGGTATGCCTTGAGTGTAATTCGCCCGTGGACTCGGCTCATTATACTTGGGCACCGCAACGCCACACTCTGACGGCGGTAGTGGGTAGAGCTCTCGCTATCCAGTGTAGTTTGGGCCAACCTAGACAATCCAAAACCACCGAGGTTGCAGATTTCTGCAGATGCGTGGCTGGTAGTAGGCGGGCCTTCCTGTGAGAGGTCGTA
>DWMY01002199.1:0-12316 GCA_018249775.1 Heliconius hecalesia formosus
AGCGTAACAGGCTGTTAACAACTGTAAACGCGACAGGTTTACGGTGGGTTCGATTCCCACTCGAGGAATTGAAATATTTAATATTTTCATTTTTTTCGTTATGATGTCGAGGCAATGCGCTGCGTTCTAGTTCGTGTTCGCGTTGAGTTCCACCACTCAACACGCAATACATCGGGAATTCTGCATAAAATGGGGAACGGAAGTGTCTTAATGGAAATGTAGTGCCTTAACGCTAGGTTCTAGATTCCCTTGGCTTACCCTGATATGTTAGGGATTCAGAATAAAACTAGAAGAAATAAATTTAAAATAGCATAAATCTAATAAAATTATCAAATTGCCTCCACTATATCAAGGTCTCTCTCCAATTTTCTTAGAAAATGTTTTTGTTTTAGAAAATGTATAAATAATATTTATCTTTGCTTAATGTGAATAACAACACTTTAAAAGATGTAATAAATATCATTCTCTCCAAATGATCTGCCAAATGGTCATCCTGAACGATAATGCTTCCATTTCTATTTTTACCTCACTGTATTTTTTTCATATAATTAGATAAATATTCTTTTCTTTCTATATTTTTTGCGAGACATAAAGTAAAGTGATGTACCATTGCGTATTAAGTAGCGGAAACGGAAATGGTATTTTAAGAAAAATATGTAAATATAAACACCTTTTATGTATCATTCAAAGTCATAAACTTAGAGTGCTGTCATATATACATATTTCGCCATAACAGTTTCTATTTATTAGAATTTATCCTCAATAAAATTATGTAAATTTTACATCTTTATTGCTATGCTTGCAAATGTATGATTATTATATTGTTTTAGTTTCACACTATATTCCGCATATAGCAGGGTAGACAAATCAACCTGGTGTTAAGACACTTACACCGCCAAATTATCCAGAGCGATAAAATGAAAATAGTTCATCCCCCCGAACGGGAATCGAATTCACAACACACAACAAAGAAGCTTAATTTTTACTGTGCTCTAAGGGATTATAAGCTTAATAATTAGTAATTTTAAATTGATATCTCCACGCGATCTCAAGATAAATTGTCTTGACAGACAAACAAACATATAATGAAGTGATTCAATACGAGTTCCGTGTTTTTTTTTATTTTAAGTTTAAGAATAGAAGGTAAGTTGAGACTAGGTTTGAGACCAAAAGGTCGTGACGCAGGGGCATACGTGCAACTTTAAACGCGACAAGCTATAAGTTGAATTCCCTCTCGAGGAAATGGAATATTTGCTATTTTCATTTGATGATTTGAATTCCACAACGCAAAGGAAGTGTCTTAACGGGAACGTGACTTACCAATAGGTTCCCAGGTTCCCTCCGCCTCCTCTGCTATGTACAGAATATAGCGTGAAGCTAAAAAACATTAAAAAGCACTACAACTTTACAATATATATTACAAATTGCTGATGCATGCAAGACTGTTTTATACATACTGTAAATGAACGACCGCGTTTGAGCAACGCGTTACTTCATAACAACTTGAGAGTAAACTCTTACGAGATGAAAGATGCTGGGTCCTCATGATTAAAAATATACATTTTCCACCAATAAATTGTTATTGAAGCCTTATGGCGCAGCGGAACAGCGACTGACTGTCAGCGCTATGGTTGTGGGTTCGATTCCTATAACGAGATATTAGTTTGTTTAAATTCTCTGATTTGGTAACAATACGCGGCGTTGAGTTCCGTCACTTAAGACGGTGTTGAATTTTGGCGGAATGTGAAAAATTCTCCGTTTTTCACATTCCGCCAAAATTCATTCTTTGTATTAGTTCTCGTTGCTTTTCCAGCTATATAGAATAAAAAATTTCGTTCCGCCACTGAATGTCTTGAATTTGGTCGGAAAGCGGAGACGGGAGTGTAAAAACACTAGCACTAGGTTCTTGTTAACTTTCTTGCTTCATTACATGCGGGATACAGCATGAAGTAACATTTTTTCACAATTGTTTTCCTTTTTCTAGTAAGCACTTGTTCCACTTGTTTTAGTACCTCGGGTGTATTTGTACGCTTTTAATAAATTTTGCAATATTTTTTTACACAAAATAAGACTTATAAGTGGAGTACGGAGTATCATACCACTAAGACCTCTCCTACCCTGCTTTTTTTTATGGAAAAGACAAGGCAAACGAGCGTTCGGGTCACCAGATGGTAAGTGATCACCGCCGTCCACGACCCCGTGCAACACCAGAGGAGCTACAGGTGCGTTGCCTGCCTGTAAGGTGGGTTTGGCGCCGGAGCCCGGCATTACCTGATGCAGTGGCATAAAGCCACTACTTAAGCCGGTTTTAAATGCCCGGGGTGGTAATGATCCGGTCGAGTCTGCTATATGGGTACAATTTAAACCTGACAGAAAACGTAACATAATATATAATATTTAGTCATTCAGTTCACTCACCTATTAAGTGACTCCAAGGTATAAAGCGATAAAACATACGACATACTGAAAAATAACAAACTTTTCTTTTTAACCGACTTCTCTAAGAAAAGGAGGATCAATCGACTATATCTTTTTATGTTTACCTTAGAAGTTTTGACTGAGAGAACCGATTTTGATGGTTCTTTTTTATTTGAAGTTTTAGAATAGCTAGTGCTTCTCGTGTGGTTCATTTTAATTTCGTCCATTTCTGACTGATGGTGTCTATGAGAAAATCCTTAAGTCTTATTCGTCCATTTGTTGCGCACATATCTATTTGCATTAGATATGTGCGCAACAAATGGACGAATAACTCAATATCACGTCAACAAATTCCGATGATTATTTTTCAATTGGAAAGGATACACTTCAAGGATAGTTTGGTGAAAGTTTGGTTAGGTCCTGATTATGGGATCCGGTTGAAATTAAATAAGTTGGTTTTTGTAGTAAAAAAATATAATTACATTGTAATAATTACAATGAAAAACATTGTTAAAATAGGAGAACCACGGCTTACTCTTTGTCAAAAGGGAGATTTCTCATTGTTAAATTTCTTTTTAACCAACTTCAAAAAAGAGGATGTTCGGATTTTCAATGCACTTCAAAATTATACAATCTTTCTTTAATTATTTCTCTTTAACAAAATCAAAGTACGTTTTACTTTATGTTGAATAAAATATTTTTTAACTTTTTAATTTATTGTTTGAAAGTAGTTTATTTTTGTTCAAAATTAATTATATAATATATGATGGGCTTACTTTGTGGATAAATGATTTTATTTAATAATAAATTGTTAAAGTAATCTGACATTTATACGTTCTTTTACATATTCATATAAGATAAGACATGGGCAGCGTCTGACAGTAAGCGCGACAACTGTGGGCTTGATTCCCACTCAAGAGAATTAATTACACTGGTCTACAAAAATTATTTTTTTGTTTGACTTTAAAATAAATGCTTTATTATTTTACTAATTTGGGATCACTGAATTCGAAAATATAAATTAAATTTTAAAGTTGGCTCCTATTTAAAAAATATTGCTAGTATGAAAAAATAAGACTTAAGAGTAAAATTTCATAGATATGGTCATTAATATTTTTATACTTTTTACATGAATTTGAGTATTTTAAAATATTTTCGAAGTATTTCACATTATTTAGTCAAGAAGTTCTCTTTTTTTCTCTTTTTATCTCATATTATCCAAAAAACCATAACCCACTGCTCGAAATAGTTCCCATGCCTCTTTTTCGATGCTGTGTAAAATCGAATTAAAGTTTGGTCCTTACATCACTCTCAAATTCGAGTGATGTAAGGACCCAACATCCGACGAAAATCCCATCTTTTATTTTGGTGTCGCTTAGATGTGGAAATTTACGTCGCAAATATTCGGAGGCTGGTTCATCATTGTTGAGAGCCTTAACAAAGTTTTCCATTGATCCTAATTTATATGCAATGGAGGTACTACAACTAAATGTGGTACCGAAGATTTATCTTGGCTTTACATTTTAATTCCAAAATAATAAAAGTAAGCAGATTCTAAACATTGGATTATTGGCACCTGTGACTACTTAAATTCACTTCACCACATATGTAACAAAAATTGTCTGCACTATTTAACAGTTACGTGACATTATTAAAATTGTAATTTTTGCACCACAAACCTGCCGAAAATAATAAAAAAGCTAATATAATTTCACGATTTAACAAACAAATCGAACACATACACTATCAGACACAATAAACAAAAATGTAATAACAAAATTTAGGCGGGTCAGTCAGTAAATGATTTCAAATCTCATAATATAGAGTGAGATCCACCAAGTTAACTGGTATTATATTAAATATGGCATAAATGATTAATAAGAGCTAACTTTTAATTTTAAGTTCTATATTTAGATTAAGGGGGTCAAATACTAAGGATATAGTGCAGTTTCACGTAAAAGGCAATTTTCATTTCGACAGGTGTTATTAATATCATCTCGGTCTGGTAACAAGACAAATCACGGCATTGAATTCCGCTACTCTACGCAATGCCTCAACAATTAGGCGATGAGTTCGGAACTGAGTGTTTTAACACTAGTTTCCCTCTGCCCCTCCCTGCTATTTGTGGGATACAGCATGGGTATAGTGGCACAAAACCCTGCACTTTTATTGAAAACCACAAACAAGATTATTAAAAATAAAATTCTGCGTTGTAACGTCAATAACACGCACTTGATATTCAAAATAATCTTTCACCTGTCAAAGTAAAATTTTGATTAAGTACTCATATTAAATATCCTTAAATTAAAGTTTACTGAACCAAATATACAATAGCTGTAAAAGGTTTATTCCCGTTATTTTCGTTAGGTTATTATACTTTAATAACAGTTATGGGTTAACTAAAATCAAATTATCCTTTGATGAGGCCAGTCATAACACATGGGCACAAGCGTATAACGACAGGCGACAGGTTGTGGGTTTGATTCCAACTCGAGAAATTGAAATATTGAATATTTTAATTTCCTTGCTCTGGTAACGTGGCAAAGCGCGGCGTTGAGTTCCGCCCCTCAACGCATTATGCCAACAAAATTCGGTGGAAGGTAGGGAGCGGAGTGCTCTTAGCACTCTGCTTCTCTGTCTATTCTGCTATGTTTGGGATACAGCATGATGCTAAAGAGAACAATAACCTTCATCGAGGAGCCAAGAAAGCTGAAAGTAGAAGCCTGAATGAAGAAACTCTTCAGAGGTTACCTCTAAGCTACTCGAGCTTAGCCTATAATTTATAGCTACGAGCAAATTCTATAGCATAGAATTGCGATTAAAAAACACTTCTCAACGCTATTCACAAGTGTTTTTTTTACTTTATATTGTTGTTGAACATCATTTTATTATAAAAGCTGACCCGACATACTTCGTATCGCCTAACAATCGATACTTATTTTTTTTAATACTTACTCTGCTATTCGGGACACCGTGTCAGCTAAGAATAAAAGAAGAAAAAAGTAAGTTGATTAGTCAACAATTAAAATTATAAAACATTATGTCAAAAAATAAAAATTATAAAACACTTTTTTTTTAATAGTCGATAAAACATCGCAATGAAAATTATAATTGCAGGTTTCTTATTATAATATCTACTTTTACTTATTCTAAATTAAATTAATTTTTTGTAGTACTTTATGGTACAGGATTTTTTTTTTTGATCACCTGGCGCGTAAACAAACAGAGCAGATGCTTTCTCAACACGGGAACAGGACCATGTGAGAAACCTGGGTTTTCTAGATAGAATACTATAAACACTTAATGACTTCTGAGATTTACTTGATAGATTTTACTGAATGCTAGATTCAAAAATGATGTGTGCTTTGAAAATTTTTGATAAGATAAGTGAATATGGAACAATCCAACAATTATTTATTTCAATATATTTTTGATTAACTTTAACAATTGATGATCTTTCATTGGCTGCTAGTGGTCGCCGACCATAGAGTGACTATTAGACTTATTCAACCTGATCTTTCCGTTGTAATCTTTACATACATATTAACAACATATCTGTGACATCTGTGACATAATCACGGCATTTTAAGATGTGATTGTATTCATTTTCTCTGGTAATTAAACGGTATGAATAATAAATAGTTTGAATTTGAATACTTCATCTCATGAAATAACTTTTTTGTTGATTTCAGAACCTGTAAATATTTTTTTAGGGGTAAGGGAGAAAACGATAATTACACCTCGTCGGCTCCAAATGTCAACCTCACCTGCTCGCGGTACTCCCTGCTAGATAACGGACGAGGCTCTGGCGACCGATCTGTGGCGGAATATCCACTTAAACCTGACTGGGCAACCTGCCAGAAGAGGCTACAAAAGCCTGAGAATCTAAATAATTCTCAAAGAATTGGTGCAGAAGGCAATAAGAAACCACTGTAACTATTTTCCGAAGAAAGTCATTATGGAAATACAATCAAAGAGATCACGGACGCCATACAATCCGCTTAGCAACCGGCGCTGCTCCACTTCCGGGGTGAGTGGTGAGAAATATGCTACCGGCCATAGGGCAGCAGGAGACCAGGCTCCCTGTGGAAATTCAGCTACTGGAATACATGTTAAGTTGCGCCAAACCCAAAAGATAGGGACTTGGAACGTGCGTGTCTTACTAAGTCCTGGGAAACTTAATATTGTAGAGAAGGAAATCATCAGATGCGGCCTTAATATTTGTGGACTCAGTGAGACACACTGGAAAGATAGCGGATATTTCCTTACTGAGTCCCATGCTGTATACTTTTCTGGAAATGACAATAGCAGCCAGAACGGGGTCGCTCTTTTACTACCTGCACACCAGAGAAACTGTGTGATGGGTTTTGAAGCAGTTAACGACCGGATAATTAGTGTCAAGCTTAAAGCAACACTAGTAAACCTGACCATAGTGCAAATATATGCCCCCACTAGCACTGCCAGCGACGATACTATAGAAAAATTCTACTCAGAGCTTGAAACCACCATTACAAAAGTCACTAATAGAGAATCTCTGATAATACTGGGTGACTTTAATGCCAAAATTGAAGTAAATTCACAACAGCTTGGTCATTGTGTAGGAAAAATTGGCCTTCTTGCACGCAATGAAAGAGGTGAACGTCTCATACAGTTTGCTACTGAAAATACCCTTGTCATAGTTAATAGTCTATTCCAAAACCAGCCACGTAGACTATATACTTGGACATCTCCAGATGGCAAATATCGCAATCAGATAGACTACGTCTTGATTAGATCGCGTTGGAGAACCTCAATCAGAAACTCCCACACTTTGCCCGGTGCAGACTGTGGATCAGATCACCAACTATTGATCTCAATGTTTAAAGTAAAACTGAGAGCTGCTCGAAATCTCAACAAACAAAAAAGAATTGAAGTAAAGGGTAGCTCAAAGTTTTATGCTGCTGCAAAACAGAACTGGGATGGGTGCAGCAACGCAAACTACGCTGAAGAGACACCTGATGTATTGTGGGAACGAGCCAAAAAACTCATCACAGAGTCTATATCGGCCTCAGAAGCACCAAATACTTTATACAAGCGACAGCACTGGATGACCGATGGCACACTACAGATAGTTCAACGGAGACGTGCTTTAAAGGCAATAGGAGGTGAAGTCGGTGACTTAAACAAACTATCAGCGGAAATTCAAGGAGGGCGCAGACGAGATTATAATGCCTATCTCCGCAGAATATGCGAAGAAATCGAAGTTCACGCCAATAGATATGAGTCCAAAGATCTCCACAATAAGATTCGATGCATCACCAAATCACTCACATCAAGGACCTGGGCAATTGAAAATAATGATGGTGTAGTTGTTACTGAGCTAAACTGCATATCTGGGGTTTGGAAAAGTTACAGTCAATCCTTATTTCAGGACAATAAGTCTAAAAACTATCCAAGTACAGACCCCGAATTTGAGAACCTTGAGCCAGACATACTCAAATGTGAAGTTAAAGCCGCCATAATTCACCCTTCAACATGGCCAACAGAATGGACTCATTCCTCTGCATAAAAAAGATTCAACCAAAAAGTGTAGTAATTACCGCCTTATAGCACTAATTTCTCACGCTAGCAAAATTTTGCTACATATATTAAATGAGCGACTGAAGACCTTCTTGTCTAAAGAAATCGCACAAGAACAAGCCGGTTTTGTTAAAGGAAGGGGTACACGTGAGCAAATTCTCATAGTTCGCCAAATCATAGAGAAGGCCCGAGAGTTTAACAAGCCTACGTACGTTTGCTTTGTGGATTTCTTAAAGGCATATGACTCTGTGAACTGGCCCAAGCTGTGGGATGTTCTGCTAGACATGGGTACACCAAAACACTTGGTTCATCTTCTCCGACAGCTTTATGAAGATGGAACTGCGTCCGTGCGAACAGATGATATGTTATCAAATAACTTTCATCCCAGTGCTGGAGTTCGCCAAGGATGCATTATATCACCACTTTTGTTCAACGTGTACACTGAACTTATAATGCGAATTGCTCTCGAAGACTGGACTGATTGTGTGGCTATTGGTGGCTACAAAATATCAAATTTGTGCTACGTCGACGACACTACTTTGTTTGCAACCAGTGCACGCCATTTAGAAGAACTACTTTTGAAAGTGGAACGCGTAAGCCTCGAATTTGAATTAAAGATCAACCGCATTTAAACAAAAATTATGATTATAGAGCAAATAATAACTCGCCCGAAGTCACACAGATCGCGAGCTGCAATGTTGTCTAATCGTACATCTATCTAGGAACTTTAATGACAAACAGTGGAGGTTGCGTAGAAGAGGTAAAGAGACGTATGGCGATGGCTAGAACTGCAATGGACAGACTGAAGAAAATATGGAAAAATAAAAATATTACAAAAGCTACTAAGATCAGGCTTGTGCAGACGCTTGTTTTTTCCATTTTTCTTTACGCTGCGGAGACATGGAGCCTGCGACAGGTCGAGAAGAAAAAAAATTGATACTCTGGAGATGTGGTGCTGGAGACAAATGCTGGGTGTATCATGGACCGAGTTCCGCACCAACGACTCTATTCTCCGTGAAATCGGCACTAAACAACGTCTGTCGACGTTAGTACAAAGTCGCATACTAAAGTTCTTTGGACATGTCTCCCGAAGAGGAAGTGGCTCCATCGACCGCCTTGTCGTGCAGGGCAGAGTGGAAGGAACTAGAGGGCGAGGAAGATCTCCCATGCGTTGGACCGACCAAATTAAGGCTGCAGTAGGGGGTCCCTTACATGAGTGTACCAGGCTTTCAGACAGTAGAGATAAGTGGCGAATATTTGTGAGGCGTATAACATCTGCCCCTAATGTGACTTTGTAATGACCACGACCGCTCTGACAAGAGTGTTACGACTAGGAAGAAGAAATATTTTTTTATAACAATCATGACAGTTGAATAACAAATTGAAGTATTTAGTAGGTGATATAGTAGATAAGGTAAAATCTCACAAACCAATATTTCAATTACCTATAAAGGGATTTCTCACCTTGATTGAGAAATCATAGCCATCTTCACCTTAAAATATAATGGGATAGTGCGGTGTATGAGCGACGTGTTTCCTTAATACGTTGTAATTGAATATTTCGACGATGTAAAACAATATCACGTGACTCCAACTGCAACGACAAATGCAACTTCATCGATAGTTGGTGCGTTAAAACATCCTGCGTGTTGGCCCACAGAAGTTTTGTCTGCTCTGATAATTTTGTGATCATCAGATGGCATCATAGCTATTGCACTTTAAATAATATAAACAATTAATTATGTTCGTGAGATAAGCTTTGTACTGGTTCAACTATTGACCTTTTCACTGAATTGCTATGTGCGTAACGTAAATTGATTTCTTATATTCCATAAAATAAATTCCATTAAATAAATTTGCAAAAACTTGAAATCGTTATCTCGCACTAATAATGAAGAACCTGCTCAGTGATATAATTCATCCTTCTATCTGTAAAGGGAAAAAATGTATTGTAAAATGTATATGGGTTATAATAGTTATGATTAATAAACATACAACTGCAAATACTATTGGTATTTACTTCAAACCTTAAAAGTTGGCATGAAATGTTCCCGCACTACTTTTGTTGCCCCAATTGAAGCAATTTGAAAGCAGTCCTTGTATTGTCGAATATTCTTTAAAAAATGTATTCCATACATTTTTTAAAGAATATTCGACAATCTATTCCTATTCCTAAAATCAATGAGTACAATGGTTCTAGAGGTGGAAGCAATGGTACCATTATCCATTTGCGCAAAACAATACATTGGCTACATTTGTGTTTTTCAATGTCTTACAATTTGAGCAAACTGAGGTCATAGGTCCAGTAGCAACGTAGTTGTAGGCACTGTAATCATTTGACATATCGTAACAGTAAGCAGCTGGATTCAAACTTGCATCATTATTAGTCGAATGTCGCTTCACGGGTCTATCTTTACCGAATTCTTCCACGTTCATTGCGATCTTCACGTTCGTAGGCAGTACGATTAGATTGATAACTCATTTGATTCGTTGCATTTCGGGTTCTTCTGTTTAAATTCCTCCGCCTTATAGAAGGTATATTTAGTAAGTTACAAACACATAACACTTTTTTAATTTTATAGAAATTTGTGGCTTTTATATTTAGTAATATAGACGCACAGCAAAGAGACGTTTACATTTCAAGTGACAGTCAGTTTCAGAGTTTATTTCTGGTTTATAATAAAGAGTATCTTACTTTTACTTTTTACCATAGACAATATGTTATTAAAATATTTAGTAATGTTATCATCGTATAAATATTGACAAATATCGACATTCATTTTTATATGATACTCACGTCACTCAATTGTTTTGCCTTCCAGGAATCTATCTACTAACATTTAAACTTTATGGTATCAAAAAGCTAAAATTGACTTTTAAGTATTATGTACGTTTTGTATGGGTATATATAAAAGTGTTGTTTTTAGATTTTTTAAGGGATTAAAATTTTTCCCTCCGTAAGAACCATCCACGTACTTCAAGGAATATTATTATAGCAACACATTCAGAGATTATTTATGTTACACAAAATATGAACCTTCTTTCTTAAGAAGATATATTATTCACGTCATATTTAATGTCTAAATAAGGGTTATACTTCCGTGGATGAATTAATCTTATACTAATTTTGTCAGAATGGATATTCATTTTAAGTTTTTGATGTCATATTATATTAACACCACTAAAGTTCTTTTGACTTTGGCGCAAATTGGATAATTCCGTTTTTTTTTGTGTTGGAATTTCGAGAAATTTTGCCAAATTCAGTGTTCTTTCGTGTAGCGTAGTTTTGGTTGTGCATCAGACAATCATTACGAAAGAGTTTTATGTACATACTTATTATATAGATTATAATTCATTTAAAAATATCTGACTTTACACGATGATGGTTATGGGTATTATTTTTAATTAGCAAAAGGTATTTTTAGATTCACGACTTATCCTTAAAGGAGTGTCCCGCATGTAGCAAGGTAGGCAGAAGGAACCTATGAGCACAGTGTTAAACACTTCCGTTTCCCACTTTTCGCCGAATTCTGAAAGTATTGCATGTTGAGTGGCGGAACTCAATGGCTCGTTCCCAGAGCAAGGACATGAAAATATTGAATATTACATTTTCTCGAGTGGGGATTGCACCCACAACCTGGTTTCAACATATAATATTGATGCCAGTCGTATCATAAGTGAAATTGATAGCAATAGTTTGACAAGGAATACTTAATCTTACAAGCACCTTGCGAAAGTCATCTAGCATCAACTATTATGATTGGGGTCGGTCTTGCGCAAATGAGAACATTATGAAATAAACACATAATAGGATTTACTATGGGAATGTTTTAAAAACATCTTTGCAATAAACGTTAAGTAGTGAAGCCTTTTGAAAATCTTCCTATAGAGAAGGCTAGGGTACAAAACTAGTTTACTTGATTAGAAAGATTATATAACAAAGTGTATAGGGAACCTTATGTTGATTAGGTGTCCCACCTAATCAACATAAGGTTCCCTATACACTTTGTTCGATCCATTTTACAATATATATTTTTTATAATACGTGTTAAGTTGCCTCTAGAACCAGACCAATTACTATAAGAGCACCTTCAGTATTCATATTATGTTACATAATTATACAACTTCCATATATATTATTCACCAATAACTTAGGTAGTTAAAAAATAGGAAATCTATTAAATATTATAAAAAAAGGTCACACGTAAAAAGTAGGTGTCCCACCTAATCAACATAAGGTTCCCTATACACTTTGTTCGATCCATTTTACAATATATATTTTTTATAATACGTGTTAAGTTGCCTCTAGAACCAGACCAATTACTATAAGAGCACCTTC
>DWMY01002200.1:0-12312 GCA_018249775.1 Heliconius hecalesia formosus
CTAAAAATAGCGAATTCATAAGAAAATATAAAGTTCTTGAAGAATTCGTTGTCGTTTTTCATAAAATTTAGATTATGAAAGAAAAACAAATTATTATAAGAATTATTGTTTACTGTTATCAGATGTTTTAAAGGGAGCCTTAATAATGTAATTTTAGTAATTGTAATTAAATTCTCAAAGTAAATCGTTTTTAATTTATCTATTCTTTGTAATGAAAGTGAATGTTTCAGACCGAAATTGTTTTTGGTAGTTACACTATAATGAATTCATCATAAAACACTTTAATAAAATTAACTTAAAAAGAGAATATTAAATGAATTAGTAGTAGTATTTTATATTAAAATAATATTATAAAAGTGGAAAAAATTGTTTGAGTATTACAGCTACTTTCAAAATAAATATGGAGGCCAGTTGTGGCGCAGGGCCACAAGCGACAGGCTGTGGGTTCGATTCCTACTAGAGGAAATGAAATAGTTATATAAGGGTAGGAAGGGGCAAAGCGCGGCGTTCAGTTCCGCCACCACGCCTTATGCCTCACGGAATGCCCCCAGAATTCGATGGAGGCTGGGGAACGGAAGTGCCTTAACACTAAGTTCCCATGTTCTTCCTGCTTACCCTGCTAGTGTGCAGTGTATACAGCAGATACAGCGTGATACAAAAAAAGCTATAACCATAATTTATAATGAAATGAATATTAATGCCTCATAATTATTACCAATGAACACACTAAGAAATTAAAAAAGAAAAAAGTACTTATCATTTTCTTTGGTTTCCTCTTGAAGAAAATTAAACTGACATCAAATACCAGCAACTGAAAAGAATTATGCCTCTAAAAACAGTGCGTGTCGCATATCTCAAAAAATTCTAAACCGATTTTTGACTGTTTCCTAAATTAAAATGTAACTGATTTTAATCAAACAAGATAATCTTAATATGAGTTTTAGTTTTCAAGAAGTTTGTGGACAAATAAACAAACATACACTTACGAAAGTCAGCACATGACCTTGGAAATAAATAAATCATTATACTCAAATACTATTCAATTTCAATCTGTATAGGTCAGAGTGATAACCTCCTTTTTTAGAAGACGGTTAAAAAGAGATATCCTCATATTGCTTATTAAAATATAGATTTTTAAGAACCTACAGCCTCTGTAACAATACGTAATGGTTTTCAACTACTTCTCTCTGAACCATGACGGTTACCTTATAAAAAGTAAAAGCAATCGCTTACGTAATGACGCTCCAAGCTACCAGTGCGATGGGAAATTTCAAATCGATACTTTATTACTTCAACTGTTATGTTCAACTTCACGCTGTATCCCGCGTTAATCTACCCTAGGTAGCGACTATCTAGTATTAAAATACTTCTCCTCAATTTTTGAAATATTTTGTACAGACTCGAATATTTTAATGATGACTCGGAATCGAACTCAAACTAATCGCGCGCTACGCCTGTGCTCAACGACGGCCACTAATGTTTATTATTTACATTAATTTAAATAAAACAGTATACTTCACTATAAATGTAATGAAATATACCTACAGAAGATACCTAAAACACACCAATTATTGTCCCTCAATTATTCCCACTCGATGGAACGAATTGTTTTCATTTTTTTTTAAACAAGACAGAGCGCGGCGTTGATGTTCATCACTTAACACGTAATTCAAATTCAAATAATTTTATTCAAAATAAGAAGTTACATGCTTGATTTTTTGAATGTCAAATAATTAAGCACCAGTTTACTAAAGTTAATGCCTCAGACCAATCTCAGAGTCTGAGAACCAGTGCAAGAAACTAACGGGACTAATTTTTCCAAAATCAATTTTACACAAATACATATTTAATTATTTGTGACAATGATACCTTTGAAACAGGCTGGAGCGAGCATGTCATTCGCATTTTAACACACAAACGTCTTTTCACAATTTTTTTAATAGTGATGTAGAAAATTCTCTGACGTTTTCTGGGATCCTTTTTGTAAAACCGTACACATTGTCCCAAAAAAGAATGGCGGATTCGATGCAACCGAGTTACAGGTACACTAAGATTAAGCCTATTCCTGGTGTAAATATTAAATTAAATTAGTTTCACGCTGTATCCCGCACACAGCAGGGTAGGCAGAGGGAACTTAGTGTTAAGACACTCCGTTCCCCACTTTCTTCGACACCAGAGCGAAGAAATGGAAATATAAATTTAAGTAAATATTTCATCTCCTCGAGTGTTGATCGAACCCACAACCAGTCGGTTTTACAGTCACACTTTGTGCTACTGCGCCACGACTGGCCTTAACATAAATATAATAATAAATATATAATATGTAATTTTGGTAAAATACATAATGTTTTTTTTAACCTACATAACTCTTTCAAAAATATATTGAGATGGAAGTGTCAATGTTTTAATTTCTTTAAACTATTGCCTTAAGGTGTCGTTAGGACCTAAGTTATAGATTGCACGAATAGCTCGCTTCTGCAGGACAAATATTGGTTGAGTACCGGCTACAATACCCCAAAGTAAAACCCCATAGGACATAATTCTATGGAAGTAACTGAAGTAAACTCGCTCGC
The DNA here is from genome assembly GCA_018249775.1 of Heliconius hecalesia formosus. NCBI lineage: Eukaryota > Metazoa > Arthropoda > Insecta > Lepidoptera > Nymphalidae > Heliconius > Heliconius hecalesia. The sequence continues at coordinate 2,574 of DWMY01002200.1, forward strand.
TTCTGCAGGGCAAATATTGGTTGAATATCGGCTGCAATACTCCAAAGTAAAACCCTATAGGACAATACTTTGGAAGAAACTTTTTTACTATTCAATAGTAAGTTATTAGTACTGAACCAATGTACTACTTTTGAGAAAGCATTTTTTACATCGCCATATATGATTTGTCGTCTTTTTATTTTGAAAATCAATGAAGAGTCATTAGCAAACAATACTATCTAATGTTTCTTTTCAACCAGATATGATAAATCATTTATATATATTAAAAAGAGAAAAGGACCAAGAATAGACTCTTGTGGGATCCCAATACTGATTACTTAACCAAGAGATTTCTTGCCATTCACATCAACCCTCTGAACTCTGTCAGCTAAAGAAGAGGTCAGAAGATTGAGTCACGTCCTCTTATGCCGTAGTGGTGTAGCTTCATGACCAATGTTGAGTGCTGTACGCAATCACAGGCTTTGGACAAATCGGACAGACAGACTTAAATATCTTAATGCCTCAAATACGGGCGAAAAGCGAAGATCAAGTCTATATCAGCATCCTCTCCTATATGCGGCTTAAGACGTAAAGCGAAAAAAAGACACTATTACAAATTATTATAGTCACCGATACAGATTAAGAGAAAAGCGCAATGTTTCTTAATTTGATCAAAATGAAAGAAGAAGAATGGAGTGTCTCAAATCTTTCTCTCAAATATTGTCTTATCTTTAGTGTGTAAAAGTAACCTATAAAGAGTTCCCATATCAGATTCTGGCTCTATCATCACACCAGCTTGTTTATACCATAGTATTGTCACGTAAGCCACGTATAACTGCCAAATTTCATAAGCCTACAAGTGGTTCAAATGTAAATTTTCGCTTTTCTTACACATTAGTTTGTTACAGCTCGATCTAATATAAAATATTTTACTAGACTTTTTATAATACCATCTCAATCAAAACATATAATATGGCGATATTATATAATAGGTTATAACATTTTTTTTCATTACTAATCTGAATTACGTGTCTGTTCTTATGATATTATAATTTTAAAGATATCCTTTATATATGGTACATTACATTGAAAACTAAAGTAGATTTTTTTTAAAGTCCAAGCAAAGTTGCGAGCGATGATTTTTGTAATTATTATTTCTAAAAGTGAAGCAAAAACCATGGAATAATTTTTACGAAATTGGAGGAGTATGAAATTCGACACATCTATAGTTTATATGTAGGAGAAGTGCAGAACGCTAATATTTTTATTATTTAATTAATTTTTTATTCATTTCTTTATTTGTACACCACTTATATAAAAATACACAAAAAAAACAGAAAAGAAAACAAATGTACAAAAAGGTGGCCTTATATAAGTAAACATCTCTCCAGATAACCTTTAGGGTGAAAAGAAACTGTCATAATATTAAGAAGGTGGGTGGCGGACGTAGTTAAAAAAGTATATTAATAAACAATAAAGGAATTTAGATATAAACAAAGCAATATACTAATATATAGATATTTCTAATATAATACAATACATAGACTGATAAACAATATACAATTTTTCAATAATAATGCTTATAAAGTACATTTAATTAGTACCCGTTGCAATGGCAACGCGTATCATTATAAACGTCAACGGATCCACTAGTATACGTATATGTGTGAATTGACCACCTGGTGACACTAATAGATGAAACACTTTGTTTAACCAGTTCAAGGCCGGATCGGACCGAAAATACTTATTACAGTTCTTAATCATTAACAACGCTATAGTGCGATCCATGTAGAATAATATATTTTTAATTTATCATAAAATAATTGCAAAGGTAATGTTTTTTTTATGTAAAAGACTAATAATTTTTTCATAATGACTTGTACATATTGAAGGCTGAAAATATAAAAAAAAGGTCAAACACGAGTCAGGTTTACCTACTGAGGGTTCCGTGCCAATTTCAGGATTATAGGGCGACGGGGAAAATAACTTACCAAAGTTTACATACTTAAGTTTGCCAGCGTATGCACTCAAATTGTATGAAATGGACTACAATTATAATTTTTAATAGTTTTTATTTATAATATTTTTATATATTATTTTACTTTTGGTATTTCTTCCTTAAAGTTGAATTTAATGCAAAATGCAGCAAAAACTATGCATAACTAATACTCCTATCTATTGATTGCGTTGACTTAGAAATTTGATTTCATCTGTAACCCAAATGATCCTAAGTTAAATATTTGATATTTATTTCAGCTTCACTCACACTCTCTCGAGATAAATGGTCTTAACAGACAGAAAGACAGACAACAAAAAGATCCTATGAATGTACCGTTTTTTCCTTTAGAGGTACCGAACCCCAAAAATTTATTTACGCTGTATCAGTCATATAATAGTGTATACGGAGAAGATTAATACTAGATATCACTTTGTCGACCCTGCTATGAGGGATATAAAGAAATAAGAAAGCTAACAAGAAAAAAAATCAATATACTGTATATGTGCTATACGTTTCTATACTTAACGCGATAATTTATTTTGCTAAATACGTAAGGAAATTCAGATATATGAAATGTTGTTACATCGGCGTTGGATTCCACCACTCAATACGCAATCCCTCCAGAATTTGACTGATAGTGGATAACTGATTTGTTTTAATGGAGACGGAGTGTCTTAACACTATCCCCCTGGTACCCTTCGCCTACCTTGCCAGGTGCAGGATACATCGTGAAGCTGAAAAAAAATCTAACGGATATTTCCGACTACTACTACAACTACCGTTTAAATAATTAAAATATTATGAAATTTTAAGTACAAGTTGAGGCCACTAGTGGCGAAGTGGCACGAAGTGTGACTGTAAAACCGACTGGTTGTGAACTTTCACTCGAGGAGATGAAATATTTATTTAAATTTATATTTCCATTTCTTCGCTCTGGTGCCGAGGCTAAGCGCCCGTTGAGTTCTGCCATGCAATGCCTCCAGAATTCGGCAGTAAGTGGGGAACGGAGTGTCTTAACACTAGGTTGTCTCTGCCTACCCTCCTGTATGCGGGATACAGCGTGAAGCTGATTTATTTAAGAACAAGTTAATTCTAGCTCTTTATACCTTTCTTCATACTTCTACTTTCATTACAGAATTTTCATTTACCGTAGCGTGATTACATCTAATATAAACAAACAAAACAAAAATAACTTAATAATACAAGTAACAGTGGAGGTAAGGTACAAAAACTATGTCACGGTTGCTCTAAACAATGCCTTCATGGTAAATGATTTCGTAACTAGAGATACATTGTTGCAAATATTGATATCTAAAACTATAAAACATAGTTAGTATTAGTTAGTAAGAGCATAAGCTCTTCAGCCTATACGAGCTACCTATCGTATAGGCTGATTGGTTTTTAAATATGGGACATCTAAAAAGAACGAAATGATTTCATTTAAGTTAGGAACAAATTTAGATTATAAATGTTTAATTAGCTCTGGTCTAATAAAACGAGGCGGTGTTTAGTTCCACTATCTAGTGTATAATAAGTATTAAATCGACGGAAAATGGTAAACTGAGGTAAGGTTCTAACTGAGGTGAAAACTGAGGTGAGGTAAAAAAAAAAACTCTTTATAACCTTATTAGTTATTATCAGTGTATATCACCTAGATGGACCTTTAACAAAACTGTTACCTTAGTGAGGCCACAGTGACGCAGCGGTACAGCATCTGGCAGAAAACGTGGCGATTGTGGGTTCAATTCCTACTCGGGGGAATAAATTATTTTCCTTTTTTCGCTCTGGCAAAAAAAAAGCGCGGCGGAACTCATTGTGCCACTCAACACGCAACAAATCGAACATTAAAAAAAGGAGTGTCTAAGCACTACGTTCCCTCTGGCTACTCTACTTATGCAGGGTACAGAGTTAAGCCAAAAGAGTTAACTTATTAAATTATATAACCTTACAATTTACCCATAACGAACATCGTTAATATAATGACAACCGCAACGAACAGTTTCAGCCATCTTCAAGCAATGAATATTTGTTTTGCCCTCTCTATCAATTTATTAGGCTATCGTAACGATTCATCAATGAGATTTAAATTACCAATAGTCGTTGTTGTTGTTGTTATTGTTGGTGTTGTTGTTGGTGTTGTTGTTGTTGTTGTTATTATTGTTGGTGGTGTTGTTGGTGTTGTTGTTGTTGTTGGTGTTGTTGTTGGTGTTGTTGTTGTTGTTGGTGTTGTAGCTTCACGCTGTATATGTAATAGATAAGATAATATCTCGCACTATACTACATATTATTTAATATGTTTGTAGTTCAATATCAGTTGATTTAATTAACAATAATAATGTATGATGGTAATAATAATATATACATAATTATTATTTAATAATATAATTAATAATAATTTTGTATTAGCACTATACTTTTATTATTTATAAGCATAATTATTTGCTATCGAATAATGGAACGTGTTTAAATATAAATTGTAAAAGTGGGTAATTGTATTTTAAAAATAGTATATAATAACGTGTATGGAATGTATAGAGCTCACAAATTTGTAAACTTTGGAGTATAAACATATCGCATTTAGCGCGCAGTGGGGTGAACAAAGAGAACCCGAGAACGTTGTGTTAAGTCACTCCGTTCTCATTATAACACTTCGATTCCCCACTTTCCGCCCCATTCCAGAGTGATTGCGTGTTAAGTGGCGGAACTCAATTCCGCGCTTGCCTCATTAGCAAAACAAATAAATCGAACCCACAACCGTCGCGTCTAGGTCTACAATCACACGCTTGTGCCACTGCTCCACGACGGCCTCAGAATATCTTTATATTCAATTATTTGTATTTCTCAGATAGCTTAGATGAGAAGCGACATAGAAACATGCTATCTATTCAATTGATTATCAATAGCGTTAAATTCTTGTATAACAACCATCGAACATGCCAACTAAGTGCGACCGAGTTCGCTAGTATCACGTAAATCAAAGAAGTCACGACGACGGTCGATTAGGAAAACAGTAGGTATTTTGTTATCTTCACGTAATCACATTTTATGAAGTACAAAAACATTTAAAATGTATTATTTTAAAATAAAATAAATGATTTAGAATAAAATATATGGTGATATACAAATGTGTAAAGATTTTATTACAAATAAAACATAATTGAGCACGGCGTTTAGTTCCGCTACTCAATACGCAATGCCTCCAGAATTCGGCGGAAAACGAGGAACGGAAGTGTATTAATGTGTATCTCGTAACACTGGGTCTCTTAACACTAGGTTCCCAGGTTCCTTCTGTCTATCCCGCTATGTGCAGGATACAGTGTGAGGCTAACTGATGTGCAGAAAGATTTGTATAAAACAATTAAACAGCTTCACGATTTATTCCGGATATAGTGTCAAGACAGGTTGTTTTTTGTTCTGCTCGAGTTTGAGACATTACATATTGATCAATGGAATCCAACGCTGTACATTATCTACCAGAACGGCAAAATAAAAATAGTTCTCACAAGCAGGAATCGAACTCACAGCCATCGCATTAACAAGGTATCATTTTAATAAGTTATATTAATTAGCATCAATTTATTAAGCTGAAATGTAACAAAGCGGGATTTGAACAGTATTTATTTTCTAACTAAGTTATTAATTTTAGTCAGTATTAATTTTCTAAGAAAGCTTTTATAAAATAATCTGACGATTTGGATGTGACGCAAATTCGCAGCCATTGTTAGAATGTGCAAAAACAATTTCATCACTTTGAAATATTGAAATTTGCCTTTTTTTAAATCATTTATTGTAATCAATTTAAAAGCTGAAGAAATAGCATGTCAATAAAAGAGTGTATGTTTGAAGTAGAATACTTATATTTATAAGAGAATAATTATAAAAAAATGATGTTTTTGAGTATTTTTTTAAATGATCATCTTCATCGATGAGTGAGATATTAATAGATAGAGGCGGAGTGAGAGAGAAGTAGAAACACGAGGAGAGAAATATAGGCAACCCGCAGATGCATTAAACTTTATCGATCAATTTTTATTATTTCGGCTTGTGGAATTCGTCAGATTATATATTTATCGTAATCCTTGAATTATTCCTTTCAAAATAAAAAAAAATTATCACGCTCGAGAATGTCGAGATAACGATTTTTTTTTACAACTTTGCAGCCCTAGCCTTTCATTACGTCACTCTCAAATTGTCAGATTAGTGGAATATATATGATTTAACATGTAACTAACTCACTTTACTTATATATTTTTTAACACTTTAAAAATATTGAAGAAGTCTTATTTAACCGCGTGGTTCAAATATAATAAGAATATTGTTCTAAAATGTTATTTATTATAATAATTTTTTATTGTTTTCCATTCTGAACTCAAATCTATAAAGTGTTTGTTTGTTTATTTCTTTAAACGCTAAGATCTTCAGATCTAATACTCCGACTTACTTCGTTTTTGTTATATATATATATATATAACATTATGCTGCTGCATTCTTCAGAAGTGCTATAGGCATATAACATTACATTACACATATATACTAATATATTAAAATACTTTCTAATTTGACATGCAATTTATTCTGCTATATTAATAACAACCGACAAAGATTGCTTGTTGTTTTAAGAAACATCACCCAAAATGAACTTCCTTAACGCATTGACTCAACCTTATGATATACATAAAAAAAAGTCCGCGATGGTATATGTTTATCTCTGAAGGTTGAGCAAAAGTAACCGTTTTAATTAATTCACTTTAAATTTATTGAAATTATAGTTTACTGTATAACATTCTAATAAATAATTAAGGAGATGTCACTGATGAATGTATGAGAAAATGTAAAATTAAAATAATTCAACGCTCTGTTTACGGCCGCAAGCACAGGCTCGAGACCCGCGGAGAGCGCCCTTGCCGCCGATTTCGTCCTCGCAAGCAGCCACGTAATGCTTGCAGTTTCGTAAAATTATGAAAAATTATTGTATGTATCTTACTTCTCGTTTTTATAATAAAGTGTTTGTTTATTTATTTAAACGCTAAGATCTCTAGAACCACTGGTCTGATTTAATTTTTGTTTCTTTTAAATGAAAGCTACATACTACATAATATAAATAAATTTATTTGTTTGTTTATTTGTTTAAACGGTAAAATCTCTGGATCTACTAGTCCGATTTACTTATTTTTTTGTATAAAAGCTACGTTCTTCAGAAAAGCTTTAGGCTATATACTATTATGGTGTACGTATTAGTTAACCTTAAATAACGAAATAACAATAATAATGAACGCCATTGAATTGTTTTAAGCGCGTGCGCTGCAAATATATTAAAATATATGTCAGTACATTGTATGGAAGAAATGTTCTATTTTATTAGTTCTAAAAAAAGTCCGGGATACGGTATATCTATCTCTTATAAATAAGTCACAATAAGACATTTTGTGACAAAAAAATAATTGAAAATTGCAAGGTGATATTTCAACGTTTTTTTATTATATATAAAGATATTGAAACTTACGAGCGAAAGTTATTCCATTATGAAGGAAATTTTATGAAGAAATGCTTTGTTTTTTATATCATGTAATTTGGCAAATACTTTTGAGAGAATGTAAATTGAAAATAATTCAACGCTCACAAGTGCAGTGGGAGGCGCCCTTGCCGCCGTCCTTTCGTCTTTTCATTTGCCATTTCGTCCTCGCAAGCAGCCATGTAGTGCTTGCACTTTTACAAAATTACTGAATGTATAAATTATATTAATTATTTAATTTATATTGGTTATCATATGGTAAATACAGCACAATAAAATAATTATAAGTGGTATGCGAGCGAAGCCGCGAGTGAGCCGCTAGTATTTAATAAATGTAATAAATAACTATAAGTTATTACTTATTTAGTTATCACACAACAGGGTCGGCAGAAGGCACCTAGTGTTAATACACCTCGTTCCCCATTTTCCGCAGAATTCTGGATGCGTTGCATGTTAAGTTGCGGAACTCTACGCCGCGCTTTGCCTCGACACTAGGGCGAAGAAAAAGGGAAAGTTAGAATTAGAAAATTTAACTTTCTCGAGTGGGAATCGAACCTGTTGCGTTTTCAGTCACGCTTTGTGCCCATACGTCACTACTGGCCTCATAAATATTGTATTATTTTTAAGACAAGCCCTCTGGCGCGTTAAAATAGCTCCAGGCTGTAATCGCGATAGTTGTGAATTTGCCTCTCACTTGTGTCAATATTTTTTTTTCCTTTTCCTCCTCTAGTAAAATATGAAGTGCAATGTTGAGCACACGGCTTAAGGGATGATTCACACTACAGTGCCAGTCGGATATTCTTATATTTCTTAAAAGAATATGTATCATATTATCATGTCTATGATTGGATCGAAACTTGACCTAAATATAATATGAGTTCACCTATTGTTTCTTATAGAAGAACAGAAGAATTTAAAGATTTAACAGAAAAGAATAGGGCCGAGAACGAATCGTGACTATAGTGTGAATCCTCCTTAACATCCACTAAGATAGAAGTGGCTTGAATTTAATTTCGTTTTGATATTATGTTTTATTTACATACCCTGCTTTATGGATACAGTGTAAGACCGTTAAAATATATATAACAAGAAATACATACAAAATGGACATTTTTAGTAGGCTATCTTAGATACGTAATAGTAAATACCCGGTCCTACATCAATGAGCCTATCACTTAACTGTTGGATTACGAATAGAAACTATATAATAATACTATATAATATTCCACAAGATGATAATAATATAAATTGAATTAGATAAAATTTCTTTGTTTTTTTTTGGTATTTACTTTCGTCAAATTCAAAGAATTAAATTTATTCCATTCTGTTCTTTGTTAATGGCAATTCGAACGTGTCAATTGAGCTCTCATCACTTGGTCAATGTCACGTTGTATGGAAATCACACTTTTTCACCGTACAATCATACAAAAAAGTGATCCAGTCAAAATATATAATTTTATTAAAAATTTGCGACCAGCTTGAGGCTGCGCCCGCTTTAACTCTTTTCATTTCCTAACAACATTATCTTTTTAAAGACAATATCCAAAAATTAAAAAAAAAATTGTCAAGATATAATTTACATTGATATCACTGATTCAAATAAAACAAACACTACACGTAAAGGGAAGATTGCTTAAATATAATAATGAACGCTATCCGGCATTTAAATTGACGAAACACAGATAAACAGACAAAACAAAAAAAATGTGTTCTATTACAAGTGTCCCCAATAAGAGATTTTCTTACAAATATTTCCATGTACAGACAAAGATCAGTTCTATGTATAGATAAGAAGTTACTTGCTAAATTTTTTGACTGACGGTCACTAAGTGAATAAATTACTTCATTATTAGTAATTATACTAATTAAATCTTCATTCATTTAATTAGATATATGTAATATTAACTAATTATATATAATATATAATTATGTTATTTAATACGACAATAAATTAACAAAACTTAATCCATTTATTCCTAATTCTTTTGCAGACAAAGAGAATGTAGTGAAAGGACACTCAGTCCAAAAACAAATAATGCTTATTGAGTGGTTCAAGATAATGACCTACATTAATAACATCATTAAATTTTAGGCCATCGTGGTGCAGGGGCACAAAATGGGTCTGTAAAACCGACTGGTTGTGGGTTCGATCCCCTTCGAGGAGATGAAATATTTATTTAAATTTATATTTCCATTTCTTCGCTCTGGATCGAACAAAGCGCGGCGTTGAGTTCTGCCACTCAATACGC
>DWMY01002201.1:0-12309 GCA_018249775.1 Heliconius hecalesia formosus
TGTGTACTTCCTGAAAGACAACCCGTTACGTGCGGAGTGCGTGTGCGTGAGTGCGGCGGTCGAGACGTATAAATAGACGTGACGGTCAGGGCCGGCCCGCGCGGTCGCTGCACTAGCCATTGGAGCTACTGCTCGCGACATGTGCGCCCTGCCACAGGTTGCATTACTTCTAGTACTAACTATCAAAGAGGATACGCTTATTTACAAAGTAGCCGCCCGCAGCGTTGCTTTCTCGGATTTTATGTTTATGGCCTTTCCATACTACTTCTAACGGTGGAAGTAAAATTTACAACCATCCGTAAATATTCAGACGATGTCGCAACATGCGACGACGGCGCGTCAATATTCAATAATTTTATATTTGTCAAAGAAAACTGTCTATCATGAAGTACTTTTTAGTAATATTTCTTTCTTTTTATACGTACTTTTGTGCAGATCTTTAATTTTTATGTCAATGAGAAATGCTTACAACATGCAGAGAAACAGACAAGCTGATGTAAAGTTTGACAACTATAGTCCATAGGTTTCGGTTTGTTTTTACCTTCACGCTTTATGCCTAATGGGGTAGCCAGAGAGAGCAGAGCACCAAACGCTACGGTATATATTCGTGTATTATTACTATATCTTCATTGTCTTATATGATTTATTTTATACATTTTACAATAGTATAGATGACATTAGAAAATACTGAATAGTTACATTTTCTCTCAATAATATTTGCTCAAAACTTGGTCATATTGACTCCGTTGATTCCACAATATGTTACTATGCGTAGTATGATAAATATAAAGATGACGCCTATCAAATTTAAACATCCAATGAATCCATCCTTCGCGCCACCCAAACGATGTAGGTACAGCTGACTCGTCATCATTTAGACAGAGTTTGTGATTTTTTAGGGCTTCGCACAAAAATACCTTTACAGTCTTTACGATACAATTCCTTTTAAGAATTTCAAAAATAAATGTTTCTGATAAAAATTGTAACCTAAAATTAGAAAGACTAAGCATCTTCTTTGATTTATGAAGGTTTATAAATAAATAATAAATATATAAATAAGTTTAAGCGGCCTAGTGTGGGTCAGTAGTACTCATGATATGTTGTTAAAAAATTAACAATAACTGTTTGATTTTGGTTATAGCAAATCGATTTTAATAATTTGTATAGTTTTCTACATCCCAAGAAGAATATTTTACTCTTGCGTATACGTACTTCTAATATGCATATAGGATATGCAACACTAAAATCTCGCTACTGAATGAAATATTTATAGGTCACGAACAAGTCACCTTGGATATCAATGTATTTTTTTTTTTTATGGAAAAGACAAGGCAAACGAGCCTTCGGGTCACCTGATGTTAAGTGATTACCGCCGCCCACGACCCCGTGCAACACCAGAGGAGCTACAGGAGCGTTGCCTGCCTTTAAGGTGGGTTGGGTACCGGAGCCCGGCATTACCTGATGCGAAACGCAGTGGCATAAAGCCACTACTTCACGCCGGTTTTAAATGCCGGGGGTGGAAATGATCCGGTCGAGTCTGCCCATGCGTGTTGCCATTGCTGGCGACGTGACTCTACCACAAGTACTTTAGTCGCCTCTTACGACACCACCAGTACCAGGGTGATAATATTCTAGGCCGGGATCACACGGCAAAAAATGCAAATTGCATCGTTGTAACTGAGGCAGAGAAAAACAATGGGCTCTTTTGACGCAAATACCCACCTCATCGGGGCCACCAACAACGCTTAATGGGGAGGCACGTTTATGTATTACCGTTACAGAAATTATTATTGTGAATATTGTATTCTATCTTTAGTTCTATAATAATATTATAAATCTGAATTAAATAAATATAAAAGGCAACATCTGGTTTGTGCAACGCAGCTGCAGTTGCAATTTTCCAGTAAATACTATATACTAGATTGACGCGTCGTGTTTTTATGTGAACAACAACTTTCCCGAGATAATTGCTAAGCACGCAAACAGTTTGGTGTGAAATTGGCGCGTATCCCGCGTAGTAAGCGTAGTGGAGCCCGCGCGAAACACTGGTGAAGGACTGCCGATACGTAAGCAAGTGACGTCACGACGCAACCCGCCTCCTAAACTATACAGAACAAATTACTTTGATATTAATTACTTTTTACAATAACTATATTAAAAAGCTGAAGAGTTGTCGAAACGAGCGTTTTAATAACGGAATTACTGGTTTTAATTGTAAAAATATTGTAGTGCTCTATGGTCCACTTATCGAGAATGTCAGCCTATATTAAACTATGATATTTAGCTATATCAAATTGCCATTAAACAACTTCAAGTTGATGATGCAAGTAGAGGCTGAAACTGTTTATAAAATAAACTGTGCGGCTGGATGCATGGCCGCCACGTAAGGGTGGAAATTAGGTCAGCGTTGGAGCAAGGTTAAGGACCACCGAACTGTGTCGCGCGGGCTCCCCGCGGCCCGCGAGCGCTCTCTGCGCCGAGCTCCTTTCTCATCCTGTGCCACAAACTCTTTTCCTACAACGTATATATGTGCACTTTCTTTCATTACACGAACTAGTAAAAAAATGTTTTATTATTTACTATTTATATGATAACTCTTTTTTTTTTACTATTATTGACCCCCTTGTCGACGGCATATTTTATAACTAACAGTCGATGCTTGCCACTCGATGCGCTTTTCATGCGTTCCATTGATGTCTCAGTTATTTGTTAATATTATTGTAAATATCGTGTCCTTTTTTATACATATATTTGTGGTTGACTTTTGTATAAACTGTGTCGTGATTAACTATTCTTGTTATGTACATTTAAAGTGGTGTTGAATACACTCAGTGTAAACCGTGAGTAGACTTTTTATTCATCTCCATCAACACTGCACATCCAATTGGGTAAACAAGGATGCGCTATGTCAAATTGGTTGTTCGATTTATATTTGGATAGCCGTCTCCAAGGAGTGAAACAAAGTGACATGGGAGTGAAAGTAGGTGATTTTTAGTAGTAAATTGCCTGCTGCACGCGGATGATGCACTGCGCATTGCATCATCAGAATGCGAATTGCGGGCATTATTCACCACTCTGCAAGATTGGTGTGAAAATAATGGTCTAACTTTGAATGAAAAAGGTTAATGTAAGATATGCAGAGTCAGCTAAGAAGAGCAGATGGCAGACACCGAAGATGTCATGTTTTGGCTTGGGCACGTCGAACGAATGAGTGATGAAAGAATGGCAAAAAATATTTATACAGGAAAAGCGAGCGGTAACAAAGATACTGGAGGAAGGCCACGTAAAAAGTAAACCCCCCGGAGGGCATGTATGAAGACGTTGATGACAGTTAACGAGGCGAAAGAGGAATGCAGAGAACGTAGCGTTTGGCGCTCCGTTCGCTTTGACTACCCCGCTAGGGATACAACGTGAAGTTATGTCAAGTTAAATTATATAGCAACGTAATTTTTAGAAAACAACACATTTAAAGCGTGTTATAATAACATGACTTTTAATTTCTAATTAAGTACTATACAATTTACAGTCGGCATTTTAAAGAATCTATAAGTACATTTATGCCAATTTGCGAGAAGTGGCCAGTGTTGACCTTTTAATTAACCCTTGACTCTATGTGTCTCAGATTGTAAATTAAACGTCACTGCCCACACCTCTGCAAGTCCGCACAAACATGGAACGACCCATCATAAAACATCACATTATTATATAGCATATTTTAAGGTACAAAAGTTGTACACATTTAAATTATATCATAATACTACATCAAGTCACGCGAATATTAGCTAACTTTGCAGGAGGCTTTTACCTGTAAAGGAGTTCTTGCAACTATAAATGTATTTTATTGATTGTCTTTACTTTTCTATTCATATATTATAACTTATCGTAAATAAATATACAAATAAAAATGTATTAATCCTAATCAATAAGAAAATATGTCATTTACTAAACAATAATAGCAATAAAAGGCTTATTATTTATTTTTATATACCTACTGCATGTGGTACGTTTACGCAGCAGAAAGCTACCCTCATTTTCACTTCTCTCGTTTAAATATGCGACCAGCTTAAATTTTCTTTCTTTAAATTAATGTAGGTATGGTAGATCTATTATATTGTTTTAATAATAAGTAAGTAAATAAATAATATAACTAAAATATATACCTATAGTAAAAGGTAAGAATCGAACGATATCTGCAAAGAGTAAAGTTTAAAATAATTGAATACCTTGTTTTACAATACAATCACGTGCACAACAAAGGTTTATCGGACAGATAAGCAAGTAGACCAGTGGAATACTCGATACAATAAAATAATACGAAAACAATCGATATGAGGGCATACATTTATCTCGAGATACAGTAGGTATCAGGTATAGAGGTATAGAGGTATGGAGGCGACCCATTTCCCTTTATCAGTAGTCGGTTGCGTCGCGATCTACTAAACAATGACATAATCTAATGCGATCACAACAAACTTGTTTCGTTTTACGAATTTTGTTAACATGTTGTGAGCAGCGCCAAAGCGTTGGAAAAAAAAATATAGTACAACACCAGTATATATGTATGACATATGTGTATATATATATATATATATATATATATATATAATTATTTAAAGAATGCATTTCTGTTTGTATTTCAATAGAAATTAAAAATATTACAATATAAATAAATGAAAAAAAAATATATCCAACAAACAGCAGGTCCTTTTTAAAATTATAACAATATTCCAAAATGATGAGCTCGAATAACTTCCATCAATCCATGAAGTGTGCGTGGGCGGAAAATGACCGTATTACTTTCTCCACATTATTCATCATCCATTCACAATTATGCATCAAGTAACTCCTTTATGCGACTGATTTAAATGACTTCCATTACTCAGCACGCAATGCCTCTAGAATTCGGCGAAAAGTAGGGAACGGAGTGTCTTAACACTAGGTTCCCTCTGCCTACTCTGCCGTGTGCGAGATAGATCGTGCAGCTGATTTTCTTATTTATTTTTTTTCGTAATGCTAAACAAAGTTTTTTTAATACTTAGAACTGTTGTAAAGGTACTAGACTTGAGGATATATTATGAGGCGCAGGGGCACAAAGGTGTGACTATAACGGGACAGTTGAGGGTTCGATCAACCAAGGTGGAATGAATTATTATTTACTAATATTTTCATTTCTTCGCTCTGGCATTAAAGCAAAAGCCCAGCGTTGAGTTCCGCCACTCAAAACGCAATGCCTCCAAAAATTCAGCGGAAAGTGGGGAACGGAGTGTCTTACAACTTTTCTCTACTTTGCTTACTATGCTGTATACGGGATACAGCGTGAAGCTGATATATTTAAAAGATAACAATGTCATTATTGCAAATATGAGTTAACATTTTTTAGGGCTAAATAATACAGTAGTCGTAAAACCCTGAGAGCATAAACTTTCTTTGGGTACTCAAATTGTGAAGGATCTTTCGAATAGGTAGATATATAATATTTACCTACATCAGACCGTGGGCCGAGGGCGCTGCGTCCTGCGCTTTCTCTGCGATTAGCGAACAATGCCTGCCGCCCGCCGCCCGCCGCCCGCAGCCCGCGCTCACTTATATTAGAAAGCTAATTTCCGTTTATATGCAAATCCCATGCGCGAGATATTAAAATTGGCTTCATATTTTATCATGTCGGTGTACTTTTACCGCGGCTCCGGCAGACCGTGGCGACAGGCGAGACACAACACGCGTACATCAAACACTAATCTCATCTCATCCGGATATTAACGGCTCAACATTTGGAAAGTGAAATAAATAGTCGACATACATCGCGATAGGCACATAATGGCGATGAAATGGCAACATTTCGAGCGACTGATAATGGTGATTTCACTTACAATTGATATTATTTGCTCCTCTTCAATTTACAAAAGATGTCTAACATTAAATCGTTAGAATGTACTAATACACGCTGTAATAAACACACTTCAGTCACATTATGGAGCATTCTGCATTTTTTAATAATTACAAGAAAAAATACTGTATATTGAATTTCGGCTATACTATATTGATATTTCACAGGGAAATCTAAGACCATAATTTGTATGAAATACCATACCTAAGTAAATTCCAAATACCCTCGAAGTATCTTTGGTAAAACCGTTATATTTTATCACTGCTATAAAGAATAGGTACTTTTAGGAAAAAGAAAGGCTTAAACAAAATCTTTTTAATCGTATTTTAAGTGACCCCTCGAATGACCCGATCAAAATAAATAGCGCGAAGTGATTGATGCTAACACTGCGGGGTCGCTGACCTGTTGAGCCGTCGACCCATCGCCACCGCCGCCTGCGCTCCACGTGCTTCTTAATGACCTCTCGCTTATCTGCATAAGTGATAACATAGAAGACCGTGTTATCAATAGATTAGCGTTGTTAATCGTACGGAGCGACCGATTTAGTTGACGGGAGAATATAAAGTGAGATTGATGATGAATATGCAATAACTAATCTGAATATAGTAATGGTTCGGATGCCATTTTTACTTAAGAAAAGAAAAAGAAATACCTATACCCTATTCACGAAGCCATGAGATAAAAGATAAACATTACAAAAAATATAGTTTTATAGGTCATGATTGCTACTATATTAAGTAAAAAATATATCTATGGTTTTATGGAAGTAATATACTCATAGCACTGTAAATTATATTATTGAAAGACATCTATAGAACTTATTGGTTAATAATAATAATTCTGATTTAAATTTGTGAATATTGTTATTTTTATAATTATATTTTTAAATTTTATAAGATTTTAGGTAAAATGATACAAATACAATAATCAAAAATTAAGATAGTTTTCATATTTAAAGCCAGGGAGCCAGGACATAAAAATCAAATTTAAAATCTAAAAATGTTTCTATTCTATTTAAATACTTGACATTTAAAAACACCCAAAAGCCAACTTGTTCTCATTGGTTGAAGAGCTCAATCTGTGTAATAGCGAGGAAACCCGCTCACGAGCTCTTCGGGGTGGTGAAACCGGTGCACACCTCTCTACACCTTTAGCCGACCACGCCGATGTTGCGCCCAAGACGTCGCTTTGTCATCGCCATCTAGTGGGAGGCGAGTAACCGTCCGCCAACAATTTGAGACTATTGTAAAGGCGGACGTCCGTTAGTCTCATTCAATAGTCCAGTAGCCAGTTCATCCAAATTCCATTCCACGGTCCTAGTTTAGATTTCCACATTTGTTTTTTCTCTAAGGGGCCTCTACGTATTTATGTATTGTCCATCTTTTATCTATGTATCGTGGAATGTGGCCAGCCCACTTCCATTTTAGCGTGAGTGCATGTTTGGGAGCGTCAGTGATTTTTGTCTTTTGTCTGATATATTCATTTTTATTTTTTTGTATTTTTCTGATTTTTAGCATGCTTCTTTCTGTTTGGGAGCATTTTTTTGCTTAACTTTATTTGTGAATGTCCATGTTTCGCATTCGTAAAGCAAGCATGGTAAAAGACATGTGTCAAACACAACTTTTAGAATTTCTTTCTATGTCCAAAACTTTTTCCATGTCGCGTTGATTCTTCTAGATACTTCATCTTTGTTGTTAGTATTATTAAATAATATTTGTTTAAGTATTCCCCATCCAATTGCAGCCCTTGGTTTGATCAGTCAAGTTTCCGAATATATTTTCTAGTACCGCGATGAAGAGTTCCGGCGACAATGGGTCACCCTGCCTGACAACACAATCTATTTTTATTTCGTCTCTTCTAGTTTCTGATTTTATTCTGTTTGTATTGTTTGCGTAAATACATTTTAGGACATTAATATATTTTTGATTGACACCCGAGTAATGCAGTGCATTTCAAATTGACCAATGGCTGACGTTGTCAAAGGTTTTGCGGTAGTCAATAAAGACATAAGGGGCTGTAATTCTTGGCATTTTTCTATAATTTGTTCTACAGTATGAATATGGTCCATTGTCCTAAATCCTGATCTGAAGCCTGCTTGTTCTCTTGGCTGCGTTTTGTCATTTGTTGTTGTAGTTGGCTATATTGTGTTATTCTCCTTAAGAGCATGGATGAAGCAGCTAATGGGTCTATAATTTTCTACATCTGCGGGATTTACTTTTTTAAAAAATTATGTCGCATTTTCGCCATTGTTCTGGTACGGTTTCTGTGTCAATTATCATATTAAAAAGTCTTGTCAGATGGGGAGTTAAAATGAGAGATATAAATATAATATATTATTAATAAATTATAGAGCATAGGTAAGGCGAACATTTTACATTAAAATGTGATGATTTTCATCGGTCAGATTATAACCGCCATTTTTATTATAGGTCAAGCTGTTGATAGGACAGTAGTAATATGATTCCGTTCTCACTTTTGTTGTTTCTATTAAGTTTCTTGTTTTCTTAAGTGTAAAGTTATTTTCTGATTATTTTGTGTACGTTAAATTTTTAATTTTTTAAAACATGAGTAAACCTGGACCAAATTTAATGGAATGGAGGACCAAAATGGAATGGAGTATAATCATATATTGCTTTTTAGAACCTAATTATTTTTAAGAATCTAAAGAAAGTTTTAAATTTTAATTCACGTTTCGATAAAAAGTAATACTGTCATGCATTACTTTTTAGACAAGCTAAGAATTTTAAGCCGTACATGCCATATATCTACACGACCTACATTATTTAGATCCTTAATTGTTTATGCCATATTACTTTATTGTGTGAAGGGTAGAAATACGTGCATATATGTCTCGACGAATCCAACAAATAGCTTACCTATTCACATCGTCTGCATTTCGAAATAATTTAGTTTAGATGCGTCATACGTATAAAACTGTTGGCTAGACGTCTCGCCCCCAGACGAGTGCCGGTAGCTCCTCGAGTGCCAGCTCTTGGTCGCCAAGGGTTCAACGACATTAAAGCAACAAATAAGTTTCAGATACTTAAACTTCAAGTAAACATGAGTATATGTTATCTTAACAGCCAAAAAAATAATTTGAAATCCATTCATTTATATATTTATTTAATATCACTTCTTTAATTATCTTATGAGAAAACGCAGTTTAAATAGATACAAATATTCTGTTCATTGTATAGATCTGTAAAACAATTTTATAGATACATTAAATGCAAATTTTACCGATATAGTATTTAAAATGACAACCAATGAGTTAGGTTGAATATCGTCATCAACCTCTAGCGTCAATCACGATAGTTGCATGACTAAAAACTAATTGGATGACATCCATGACCGGCTTCAATTCAGCTATAAAGTGCGGCTCGTGTCATGTGTCACGTATGTTATGTTAACGTGTAAACACTATAATTGCCGACTTGATGGCCGCCCCCCAAACGGGACACCGCCGCAGTAGGGGGCAGCGGGCAGACCGCCAGACATGTCAATCGTTTCTGTCTCCATCCTTATTAATGGGCAAAATAAATAAATACCGTAATAAAAAACAGAACGCTATGATTTTTAATGTAGAGTTTTTCTGTTCCTCTACTGTACTTCATCACAACGTAATAATCAATTTTATCATCACTGCCGGAGCTCACCCGCTATCAAATGATATCCTTTCAGACGAAGCAACTCAAGAATTCAGGGTAACAGTTGAATCATACATCGAAATGATCAGCATATAACATATTTTAATGTTATTGATCTATCCACTCTCGGCCTTGTTGAAATATACCTACCGTTGTGTATCACTTCAATATACTCGTGTCAAGTCCCATATAGAATTAAAAATGGACGTACGCCGACATTATATAGGCACGTATAGCGATCGTCGGCTGTAGGTGCTGTACGCGTAAGAAACACGGTTAATCGTAATTAAATGCAATTATACAAAAGAGGACGAGCTCTTGAACAATATTCTTAGAAATAAGTGTTCAATTGCTCATATTATATGAGACATAAGAAATGTAATTTTTTATTCTCAATGCGTTAATATGTCAAGTTGTAGTGTATTAATTACTTATATCGATAATTATATTAAATCGAGGACATTTATTTAAAAGTCAAGGGAGTATTTTTTTTATTTAAAGCATTTGTTTCTCTGGTCAACGTAAAAAATTGCTGTGTAGAGTTCGACATTGTCAGATGTCGATGATGGGACGGAGATTGTAGAGTGTTGTAAATAGAGGATAATTGCAAAAAAAAACGAAATTAAATAAATTATCTATTATTTGTTGCAGTCAGATTCGTGTTAGTTAGGTTAGATCCTAACTAACAAAGACAACGGTTCACCGTTTTAATCTAGGAAATATATTTTTTACACCGTTTTAATCTATTATAAATAACTGTATTTTACATTAGCATTACAAATGTAGGTACATATTTGCACATACATGTTAATTGTCAAGGAACGGAGATCCAGAGGTAGTTTGTGGTGAAGGCGGTCAGCGCGTCGTACGTACCTAACGTACTTGTCGCAGACGTAACGAACGACAACAAATGTGGACAATGAGGATAATGAGGATAATTTGTATGAGTGAGAAAAATAGTGCGCGGGCGAGGATAATCACCGCAAGGGTCGTCGGCCGCGGCCGCGTGCCAGCGTGTGGTGCCCACTGCGCGGTGGTGGTCAATTGCTTCCACGGCGTACTGCGGCAACTTCACACTTCGAAATGTTACACAGTGTAACACAAAATCATATCAAGATTCAATAAAAAAAAATGCTTTGACAAAGCTAATAATGTATTAATAAATATTCACTTTATTCATAAACGCGACGGAGAACGTTTATTACAATTAAGTCAAACGACAGTTTAATACTAAGAAGTACTTTTTTCAATTCCAGGACAAACAATTTTAAGGTTTATTTTAAAATTACCTAAATTAAGGGCACAAACGTTGTTCGAAATCATGATTCACTTGACCTAGTTTTTGCATTAGCTTCACACTAAGGCCACGGACCGCCACAGGTCGCGATGGGGTAACAACTAACAATGCGGCTAACGTTAGCTGCTATGAAACATTACATATGAATGCTTTACACTGAATCACGGTTAAAGCTCTTACAGGCAAATGACACAAACAACGACTATGGAATATTGATTATCGCAGACAAATTGTAAGGTCCGATCGCATAGAAAAAATGCATTATCTCATTAATAGTTTTAAGCAGGCACAGTGTAGATACTAAAACTGTAGATATTAATAATAATGGTTCAAAGATCTTAATAATGGTTCATTTTTTTTTATTCTTGAAAAGCGAGGCTGGTTTGTCCATAGATACCTACTTTATAAACACTAAGTAGAACGTCAGGTAATTAGTCTACGAACATACGTTGAGTGTTTACGTAAACTTTAACAATATATAAGCAGTTTCATACTATTTCCTATATAGCACGGTAAAAACTAGTGTTGGGACGCAATGCTTGTTGAGTGGCGAAAGTCAACGCCGCGTTTTCTTTTTATAGAGCGGGAACATGATAATAATTCACTTACCCGAGTGGAAGTCAACCCAACAACAGTCGCGATAACAGTCAGCCGATGGCCTCAAATTATGCCCTAAATATCATCTGATGTTCGGGTTAGGTGTATAACCTGTTTATTATCCTTTTATAAAGTAATTCATGTAGATTTTCTTTATAACAAACGTGAAACTAAGTGTACCCTACACGAACTAAAATCCAACTATAATAGTATCTAAAGCTCAATCTAGGCAGTTCACCGGCTCTGAGTCACATAAAACCTGGCCTAGCCTACGGTCGCAGGCTACGAGTACCTGCCCTACTAGCTATTAGCCGGCGCGTATATTTATGTTACAAACAAGTTACGTCGCTTGATCCGACTATTGAACCCGCCGCCGCCGTAGCAACATTACCTATATCCAATAACGTTCAAAAGGGTTACATTATAGCAATCGCTTTGCTATAAGGTAAGGCAATAGTGATTTAACTAAGTTTTTCTTAGTTAAAAATAAAGTAATGTTGTTGGATACCAGCTTCGATCTGTACAATAAAAATTAAGCGAGTGTATGAAATTAACATTACAACACGTACTTGTATATTTTTGTGTGTCCCTATTAGAAACGGTACAGCGTCTCACTCGCAGAAAATAATACATTTTATTTCCTCGCTTTGGTAACAAGATCAAGCGCTGCTTTGTGAGTCCGCCAGTCAATATACAATATCTTGAAAATGGATTGGTAAGTAGAGAATGTCTAAGCACTAGGTTCCCTTTGCCTACGCTACTGTGCGAGGGATACGACGTGAAGCGAATAAAAAATATATTCATTCTCTATACCAAAACATCCAAAGTAAATCAGTGCGTACTATAAAAAACCACAACTAAATAGGTGTTACACAAAAAGTCGA
>DWMY01002202.1:0-12308 GCA_018249775.1 Heliconius hecalesia formosus
ATTCGATCAGCTAAGCTGACTCCGCATATCCTACGAAGAGATCGCATCTCCACAGCATTCATCTTTCTTTCATTCTTCTTCTGTAATACCCACGTTTCGCTGCCGTATAACAGAGTCGGTACCAAAAACTGCATTGTGTACGGCCAAATGCGCAGCTGTGCTGACGTTTCCGTCCGTCCGTACCGTCTTAACAATGCAGCTAAGGCTCCATTAACCTTGTTACCGGCAGCAATACGCCTTTCCACATCCATCTCGTATCTTCCATCTCTACTCAACATACTTCCCAAATATACCACTTCATTCACCTGTTCTAATATCTTACCATTTACACTGATCTTGCATTCCGTCCTTTCTTCATATATTTCAAAAATCAGAACCTTTGTCTTATTCCCATTGAGGCTTAGACCATTATATTCACACCCTTCTTTCAGAGTGGTGACCAATGCCTGCAACTCATATTCTGATGATGCAATAAGCACTGCATCATCTGCGTACAGCAGGCAATTCACATTCAGGTCACCTACTTTCACTCCCATATCACTTTGTTTCACTCTTAGAAATATTGATTATTAATTATTGAATATATTATTATGCTATAAATGACTCATTCTCAAGAAAATATTGAATAAAAAGTCCCTATACTAGATTTCCAGTAACATATTTCTAATACCATATAAATAACATTAACATATACGAGGCCACTCGTGACGCAGGGCCCAAGTGTGTGAGTGTAA
This sequence comes from Heliconius hecalesia formosus, assembly GCA_018249775.1. Classification (NCBI taxonomy): domain Eukaryota; kingdom Metazoa; phylum Arthropoda; class Insecta; order Lepidoptera; family Nymphalidae; genus Heliconius; species Heliconius hecalesia. Next base: position 735 of record DWMY01002202.1, read on the forward strand.
ACGCTACAGGTTGTGGTTTCGATTACCATTCAAGAAATTTTTTTTTTCCATGTTACGAGACAAAAGCGCGACATTGAGTTCTGCTTGAAATTCAATATTGCTCCGGTCACAGGTATTGGTCCGGCACAAAGTATGCCTGTAAGCCGATTGGTTGTGGGTTCAATCCCTACTCGATGAAATGAAATATTTATTTACATTTATATTTCCAGCCCGGTGACGCTGTCAAGACCATTCCAGGTCAACAGCATTAAGTCCAGCCGAAAAAAGAAAAAAAAAAAAAAATTTATATTTCCATTTCTTCGCTCTGGTGTCGAGGCAAAGCGCGGAGTTGAGTTCTGCCACTCAACAAGCAATGCCTCCAAAATTCGGCAGAATGTGGGGAACGGAGTGTCTTAACACCAGATTCCCTCTGCCTACCCTGCTGTGTGTGGGATACAGCGTGAAGCTAATTAATTTTTTTAAATTTATTTAATTTATATTTTCATTTCTTCGCTCTGGTTTCGAGGCAAAAACGCGACGTTGAGTTCCGCCAATTAATACGCAATTCCTTCAGCCTATGTTATGTATAAGATACAGCGTGAAACTGAGAAAATATAGTTCTAATAACATATAAATAATATTACATTTAAAAACTTTATTCTGAATATCTATCGGGAATATCGCATGTATCGACTGCATGGCATTGCCTGCAACTGAGCCGCGCTATGCGTTTAATAAAATCTTTTAAAAAACAAAAATTGTAATTTTATTACCGGCAGTTGCGTGCCGCGGACGTATAACGTGTTGTGGTTGCCCACAGAACTGTAGGCCTGTAAGAATATTATATGAAAATCCAAAAAAGCTGCGTTGAAACTAACTGTGAATTTTCAACATTTTTTAAAATGCTATTCCGTACTAAAGATCGAAAAATATTTTATACAAATTTCCATGTAGCAGGAAATGAACCCGCGTTTGGTAGAAACAACAAGGACTAATCACTAAGCCATTCTTATTAATTCGATATTGATGAGACTGAGGAACTTAACCCGGCGTTTGTTGCTGCCGTTTATGTATAGAATTGCCTAGCGACGGATCCCGGGTTAACGTCGCACTTAGTCTACTAAGCGGGAGAACGAAAATAATTGATGTTTCCGAATTTAGATTGCCAGATTCACTCTGCCTACTGTTCTATGTGCGGAATACTTGAAACCTACCATTGCGCTTCCTGCATGCTTTAAAAGCAGATAACCTGCTGATAATCTCTTGAAACTCTCTCCGTTCTCCACTTTTATCATCAGGATATAAAAACATTGTCCAGTCTATATTAAATTATCAATATATATATTTTTAACCATAAAAAGTACACGATAATATTTTCAAGAATAAATCAATGTTTCTTATACTAAACACATAAACAAAGCATGATTAATAGTCTGCTTTAGCGCTGGCCATTCGCTAGCACTTTATGATATCCTTTGTGAGACGTGACGCAAACTTTCGAACTTTGGAACTTGCAAAATTATATTACGAAATATTTGGAACATTAACAGTATTATAATTTTTTTATGTCACACAGATCGTAAGATATTGTGTTTATTTGGTGGGGCCATTATGGCAAAGTGGGACAGCGTTTTGGAGACGTGACGGTTGTACGTTCTATTTACACTCGGAGGAGTTTATTATTTGCATTGCCTCGCTCTGATGGCAGCGTTGAAGTGTGCCACTAACACATACGCACAACATCTAAAAAGGTACACACGGAGTGTTTTAACACTAAAATAACTCTCAGCTATTTTTGGGATATTACTGGGTAAGCTAATAAAAATATATTGGATTTTCAAATTTAACCTAGTTCTTCATAAATTACATGAAGTTTGTGGCATAAAAAAAATACTCGCTTATATAAGTATAATTTATTTTATTTGATCAAAATTTACTATACAAAATCTTTACATTTTGATATCAATTTGATATTTTTTATGATACCTACGAGTGTACTTAACATCCTTACAACAAAATTCTCCAAGCTAACGAATCTACAAACCGGCAGTGTTTAAAAATGCAGTCCAAGGATCTTTTGAGTTTGGAGCTTATGCATGCAGAAGGGGTTCAAGAAAATATGAGGAGAGTGCAACTCGAGATAATTGCTGTAAGCCCGTACTAATGAGGATTGTAAGCGACGTAATTTAACAACTCGCTACCTGATTACAGAATTTTGTTACTGCTGTCACGTTTTCTAACTTACTTGTTGAGAAATTTAAGAAATTTACTCAGAGAGGGTAATTAAGTTTCGTAAATGTGAGTGGATGTAGAATAAAATTTTCTTATTGGATTAAGTTCTTTATTTATTTTAGGTGTTTTTTCTCGTATCTTGGGATATACTTTTTTTTACCTTCACGCTGTATCGTTGATATATCAGTATAGGAAGAGAGAACCTGAAAACCTGGTCGGCTGGTCTTGATCTTATACTTCTTTCTTCTTAGGTTATTTTTTTTTGAGGTTTAATATAATTTGTACTAATGAACAATCAATTTTAGTAAATATAGCTTAATGAAATTGTTATAATACCTTAACACTAGGTTTTCTCTGCTGATATATGTAAAAGTTATTTGTGGATATATTTGCTGAATAAAGCATGAAACTAAAAAAAATGTTAATTATTTATTTTGAATGTTTTATGAATTTCAGCTAATTTATTCGGAAGAAAATTAAATTCAACATCCAAAGCTTTGTTTACAAAACAGAAACGAAATAACAGTGACACACTAGACATTGATTTTGTTTACAACAGAATATTCAAACTGCAAACTATAAAGTAGCTTTCTACTAATTTGCAACTAAGTTTATGTCGTAATAACGAAATAATAACGTCCATTTAGTTATCAAAATGGTCAGACACCATTTGTGATATCAAACGTGTTCCTCCCTTGTGGTCATTCAAAATAATACTTACGGCTCTTTTTGTACTTGATTATATATTTTTTGTATTAAAATAAGGGAATTTATTTAATAAGTGAACTGTATAAAATTAAATATGTGAAGCTATTATATAGTTTGTATTGTGTGATCATTTCATTAATTTTTCTTTTACGTCATTTAGTTTCACCTGAATATATTCCAGTATTTTTATAAAATATGTAATTATTTTTTATTATTAAATGTAAATTTTATTAAATAAATACATTAAATGTAAATGAAACACTTTAAAATAAAATAATAAGTGACGGCAACAGAGAGGTAGTAAAGAAAATTAATTAAATAAATTTGATATTTTTACTTCTATCTTGGATCCGTTAAGCAAGAGTCAGGAAGCGTCGTTCACGATCTCCATGACCGAGTAAGCCTAGGCCAAATAACGGGTGTAGTGTGGTCTGCGATCGCAGGATACCACCCAAAATGTTGGTCAGCTCTGTCTCGGTACACTCAGAAGCTTTACATCACGGAAATGAAGATATTGAGGTGGATGTACGGCGTAGCTGGATTTGACTGCACATGCAACACATTCATTCGAGGTGGTCTTGGAGTCTGTGACGCAGCGAATAAGACGAATTCAAAAGAGTTGCCTAAATATAACCACTTTGCGCGCCGGTCTACAAACTATGTCGGATGGAAGTGTTTTGCTATCTTTACGTGTATTGAGACGCCCCGGACACCCGAGAAAACGCGGGCTGGATTTCCTGATGCAGAACAAGGAAACAAGTCAGTTTACTCCTAACGAAGTTAAAAACCGTGCAAAGGTTGAGCAGGAATGCAGACTATTACGCAAACGCCATTTAAGCCCGTTAATACCAGGAGGATGAAGATAAATGACAGGAAACGGTAGCCACAAGCGTGTGAGGTTGAGATTCCGACTACAAAAACCTATCGTAAAACAATAGTCAATATTCGCACAGATATTATTATATAATCTATTTATTATAATATTTATTCTTCATTCATATGACTTATTTAACATTTTAAAACCAACACGCACTAAATGATAGAACCTAATTCCGTACTTAATTTAAGGATGAAAACTCTTGTATTTACATTAAGATAATATCAAAATCTAATTAAACTTACAACCATTGTTTTCTATAAAACATATGAACATTTAAAATATATAATTATTTAACGCAAATCAAGTCCAGAAACGAGTGTGTGTATCAAATTTACATAAGAGCTCGCCCATCCTAAGCATCCGCTAAAGACTTCCTAAATACTATAAACAAGAGACGCTGCCTTATCTTCCACTATTAATAGTTTGTTAGGCAACTCCTTAACTTGTACATTAAAACTGTAGCTGCGCTAATGGCTACTGTGAAATTTAAATGCTTTACAAGTGTGTAATTATGGGACTTTTGAAGCGTTCTCGTAATACTAAATTACAACGCGAAAAGGCGAAATTAGTGTATTTTGGTGCCTTGCCCTATATCTGGATCTTGTTTAAATTTAGACTTTTTTTATTTTACGCATGTATAGTATTTATCGTGGTAAAAGAAAGCAGAAAAAGGGCTTGGACATTCCGTTCTCTACTTTTTCGTAGCCATCGTGGCACAGAGATATAAGCTGCGACTGTAATTGCAACGGTTGTGTGCACGATTCCTAAATTATCAATTCCCGGGAAAGTGTGAATCTTTTAGAATGACAGTAATACAGCATTTTTTTTTATTTTATGAAAATCTTTACTATTAAATAAATTAATTAAAAGATTTGCTAATTGACAGACATTATCGAAACTAGTTAGAATTAGACAGTAGTGGAAAAGTAGTTTACCTTTAAAAAAATGATTTATCAATTTCATTAAATAAATCCGACATTTCGTCTCGCAGTCTCTCAAAATAAAATAAAAATTGAAAATGGGGGAGTAAATCGATATTTAATACAAAAAAAACGGTAACGGACAAGCGCGAATCGAGCTCGTTCACCGAGCGTTCCGTACAAAAATTGGAAATATTGCCTCGCTTGAACTAGCGGCTTTAATATGAAATTGTATCCTCCTTACAAGGCTATTATATTTCAGGATTTAACCACAAATATATAGTTTTCTGATTTTTTCTGAATAAGTACTGTACTTGTACTTGTACATGCTAGCTATCAAATTTGATAATTCTAGGTCAACCGGAAGTACCCTTTTAATTTTGATTTCCTTTATAGTGTCGTCGTTTTTTACGAAATAAGCGGACATTTTTTTTAAATAAATGAAGAAATACATTTTTTTCATAAAATCAAGGGTACGTAGTCCTGAGTCGTAGAATTTCTACTTGATATATCTAAGCGTTGCTGAGATAAAGGCTCTGGACAGACAGACAGACGTACAACATAGTGATCTTATTTATTCTCGGATTCTTTTTTCTTTAAGAGATATGGAACCCTAAAAAGACAAACATTATCAATATCTACTTAATATGTGATTATATTCTATATTAGCTTCACGCTCTATTCCGCACATAACATTGTGGAAATAAAGAACGTCGGAATCTAGTGTTCAGAGTTCAGACACTTTTCGCCGAACTCTTGCGTGTTGAACTCATTCATCGCTTTGCTTACTCTAGTAAGTAGTGAGAAAATAAAAACATAAAATATTTAATTTCTTCGAGTGGTAACCGAACCCACACTTGTCACGTTTGCAGTCGCACGCTTGTGCCCCTACGCCACGACTGGTATCTATTCCATATTTTTATTTTTAACAAATAAAACAAACACATATATTTATATAATCAACATTTTCAATTAAATATCAGCACAGTTTAAATGCTACGCTCATAGTACTTTTACGATATGTAGTCATTAGCTCGTCTCGTCTTTACATAAGAACACTATTCTCAGATAAGGGCCCTCGAGCTTAATGACAAAGCTACTCGTTGATAGCGTATACGTTTCCGTATCTCGTTGATTGGATTAAATTAATGCTACTGTATTCTGTTTACTCATGCATCTCTTAAGATTTAATAGATACTTTTAAATATGTATAATATTAAATCTTTAAAATTGCATTATGATAATAAATTTGTGAAATATTTAATACAAACCCTGATTGCTTGTAGCAAAACATACTACATACTAAGATACTTTTAAAATATAAAAACATATATTTCAGGATTTGGGGTCAACCGGATGTACAAACTATAATAATTGTTTAAAATTTGCTCTCATTTATAAGTACAAGGTTCCATTTTTTTAAATATTTCCTTTATTTGTACTGTATAAGTTTTCAATTTTAGTCAAATTTCATAATTTTAAATCTAAGAAAAATATATATCCTATAGAATAAAGTCAAAGTTTGTTTTTATGGAATACCTTTGAATTTTATTGTAAATTACCACTTCATGCCAAATTTCATAACTGTAGGTCCACAGAAAGTATGCTATAGGTTTGGATTACCTGGGAAATTTAATACAAAATGCAGAAAAGACGGTGCATAAATACTAGTATCATTTGATTTCGTTGACTTAGATGCCAATTTTTTTCTATGCTTTAAATTAACGTTGATTACAATATTTGATAATAATTCCAGATTGATGATTGATGATTGACCTCCATGCTATCTTAACATAAATGGTCTTGACATACGAAAGAACAGACAACAAGGATCCTATAAGGGTTTCGTTCCTTTTGACCTACAGAACCCTAAAACATTGCGGTACATTTTCCACTTTGTCGCACTGTAAGTAACGAAGTTTGTGATGCACTGTATTTCGTGAAACACTGTTTTTCATACACTGATAAAAAAATATTATATATTTTATGTATATAAGACCGCAGAACTCGGAAACGACTACCGTATATTATATTTTTCATGCTATTAAATAAAATAAAAAAAATCGTAATTATATAAAGCGAAATATATAATTCTACTAAAAAATCGAAAACAGAGTGACCTATCACAAACTTTCTTTTACTTATCTCAAAGACATAGAAAAAAAATAGTTTATTTATTGAGAGTAACACATTCTTCACCTGCCACACATCAGAGCCTACGTCATTACTCTTGCAAATGCGCGTCCCTTCCCCGCGACGAGGACATTTGTCATTTTACCACCATAAAAAACTTTTGGTGCCTACTTTATTGCGAACTTTCGTCTTGACCTATTTTGAATTGTTTGCTTGGTTTATGTTGTTTTTGGAAATATAGATGATATAAACATGATGTTAATAAGTTTTTTTTTTATTTATTGGCTAAAATTGTGTTGATATCATTGACCGTTGGACATTCTTTTGTCCATAGCTAAGCAATTTTGAGCCAACTATAATGATAAAATATACGATAAATATACTTTGAAAGTGTAAAGGAAATCTAGTGTCAAATCCACTTGAAACCAAGTCACTCGTGTTAAGTTGCAAAACTAAGCACCGCGTTCATCTTATCGGAGGCAGGAATCGAAAAGAATTAATTTCTCTGAGTGGAGATGGAACTAACAATGATCGCGTTCGTCATATTGACCTAGATATTTATACTATACTTACAAATACGATGATTTTAGCACACTGTTGGAAAACAGTTAATAATTGTACTAGTTATTTCAGTATAATTAGTAACTCATCATACAAAGGTCACCATGAGACTAGTCGTAGCACAGGGGCACTAGCGTGTGACTATAAAAGGAACAGGTTGCGGGTTCGACCTCCACTACAAGAAATGAAATATTTATTATTATCATTTCCGCTCTGGTAACAAGGCAAAACGCAGTGTTCAGTCCCAACACTCAATTCGCAATGAATCCAGAATTCGGCGGAAAATGGGGAACGGAAGTATCTTAACGGGAACGTAGTATCCTAACACTAGGTTCCTTCTCCCTTCCATGCTATGCATAAGGTACACCTTAAAACTAACTTATATATATGTCTAACATATATATAAAGATCCGTTCTTTGCTCTTGTTTCTACAACAGAAATTTCTCAATTTAAATATTACCATAGCCTATGTGGAATTATTTAATATTACAACAAAAACTAACTTTAACCTCAATTTTACATAGCAATGACTTTAAGTCCAACAAATTCCCTTAAAGAATAAAAGGTATCTTATAAAAGTTCGCGGTCAAACCGTCCGCATTGTGCCGCGTCATTTGTCATCACTTCACTCCACCGTCACCGTCAGGGAGAAGACATTTTGTAGATAATGACGTCATTAAGAGACCAAGGAAATACGTAATAGTGGTTTTTCTGGCGACCATTCATGGGACCTTTGTGTATTAAATATGATTTTTCAACACGTCTGTTTTATTGTTTATAACTTTTCTTAATGTATTTAGAAGGTTCCCTTTGTAGAATAGTTAAGTATTGTAAAATATGTTAGTTTTTTTAGATTCACGGTGTTTCCTGCAAATAGCAGGATAGGCAGACGGAACGTGAGAATCTAGTGGTAAAACACTATTTAAGACACTTCCCACTTTTCGCCCAATTCTGGAGGCATTACTTCGCTTTGACTGTAAACGTGATGTTTGTAAATTCGATTCCCATACGGGAAAATAATTATATCCAATTATTTTTATTCCGCCCTTTCGCGTTAAACAGACGTCATACATATTTTTATTTGTAAGAGTAAAAATATTTTAAAATTAATCAACTTCAAAAGTTATAACAACTGGAAATGTTCGCACAGTATACAACGATAAAGCAAACGATTCCATCACTGCAGTATAAAAGTAATGGAAAAATTCGTCATGTCAGTTGATTTTGTGATATCGACACGTCGATAGAGTCATATTGGAGATCCGTAGTTGTGGACTAATCATAATTTTCATACGAGCGAAATGGGTCAAACTTCCGATACAAAATTGTGTTTGCCCAGAGGGGTTTGGTTTGTTTTTATATTTGTAAATTTCACAATTTGGCCAGATTTATGTTAAATCTATTAACTTATTATTTTTTTTTAATATATCTTTTGAGTGCTAGCGGAACTTAACACTGACTAGCTGAAAAAGCAGTTATATTGTGTTTAAAAGATTCTTAATACGCTACTTAATTATATGGTATACTAAACATTTTTTTTTTCAGCTTTATGCTGTATCCGGCACACAGCAGGGTGGGTAGGCAGAGGGAATCTAGTGTTAAGGCAATCCGTTCCCTCCTTGCCGGAGAGTTCTCGAGGCATTGCGTGTTGAATGGCGGAATTTGATTTTATTAAAGATAAAAACCAACCTGGCTCACACCGGCTTGAACTTAGATCATGTAACATTTTAATGATCGAACAGATCAAAATTTTAAACTTTTGCATTTAAATTTTATCATCATCAACATTTTAAATTATATTAAATAGTTTAATATTTTTTGCTTGATGCACCTCATTCATTTAATATTTAAAATGTTGACTAAAATTACAACTAAATATTTTAACTATTCAACAAAAATGCATTTCAATATTCAAATCCATTTTAAAATGTAACATCCACGCCAAAAATCCGCGCTCGTACCGACAATCTTTCAGAAAAATATTTAAAACTTTTAACGTTCTTGATAACAAGAAAAGAAAAACTACATTTTCAAACAAAATTGCAGTAAGTAACTTTCAACCGAAGTCTAAACTAGCAAGTGCAAATCGGAACAAACTTAGCGCTAAGAAGTCGACCTGAAAAGTGTTGCATCTCAGCTTGGGAGCTAGGAATTCTAAATACGACCGCAATTTGCGGCGCTTACGTATTGAAAGGGAATAAGCATTTCCAATAAGATACCTCTTGTCCATATTATATTTGCTTTAATATAATTAAATTTTTTCATAGCTAGCTATCGGCACTGGGGCAAAAGTGTGTGACTGTTAGCGCTGGTTGTGGTGGTGTTTGATATCCACTCAAGGAAATTAAATATATATTTTTTTAAATTTCATTTCTTTGCTCTGGTGTAATAATATATATTTTAATTGTCATTTTAAATTTAAGAATTATACTTGTGCTATTAAGATTGTTATATGCTATTAAAGGCATAAAACAATACTCTTAAAGCCAATATGATTTTCATTTGTAAGTGTTTCTTTAAAAATGAAGTTTTATGGCTTCATTAATAAGTTTTTAATTTCATTAATTAATCAAACATTACCCAGCTAGCGTTGGATAGACTTAGATGGGTTTGGTAAAAATTTTTTGGGCAAGTTTGGGGAAATAAAATTTATTTCAATAATTATTCGAAATGATTTCCAATTGCTTTAATAATACTAAGTATATCCGTGTAGGTAAGTGGGGAACGGAGTGTCTTAACACTAGGTTTCCTCTGCCTACCCAGCTGTGTGTGGGATACAACGTGAAGCTGATGATGTCCGTGTAATCTTAGGCTCACTCTAAGTTCCAGCACCACCCGTAACATATACGAGCACATACCTATAGCTAAGTTTTTTTTTTCCGAACTACATTTAAATAATATAAAATAAAAAATCGTATCAATGTGCAATCGCAATGTCGCACACAGCAGGGTAGGCAGAGAAAACTAAGTGTTTAGACATCCTCCTCCAAAAATTCCGCTGAATTCTGGTTCTCTATTTTCCGCCGAATTCTGGTTCCCTATTTTCCGCCGAATTCTGAAGGCATTGCATGTTGAGTACCGGAATTCATCGACGCGCTTTACTTTAACACAAAAGCAGGGATCGAACCCACAACCAGTGGCGTTTACAGTCACATACTTGTGACCCTGCACCACGACTGGCCTAGAAGTAATATTGTCTAAAAAGTTAGTGCTAGATTAAATTTTGTAACATTTAAGAAAAATCTGTAAAAAAACGCCTAGCAAATAGAAACGTAAGGCAATTAAACGTTCACCGTGATATTAACGTTTCAACGTTACAACCATTGTACTGCTAACTAAGTGTGTTTGCTCACTTCTATTCAAATAGTAACAATGAAAGCGAGTTGAATAAAAGACCTAAATACACAACTCTTTAAAGCCAGTGCTTAGTTTTAAGTGGACAGTTCCGATCGTTTGTTTTCGTTTCTTGTTTATAATATAATAATTTGTCTTCAGCTCTTCACCCAATTGTAGGTTGGTAGTCGTCAATTATTACACTATTAAAACACCTCAACTCAATTTGAATATTTCAAATGAGACTGACAAGTGATGGTTTGTTAAAGTAAATTCGTTAAATATACGATAAATGTATGAATTCTTATAGAAACGATAGATTCTGGATAAAATAAATAATGTATATTTTATTAATTTTCATCAATTGATCAAGTCTATTGAGAGAGTTTTTTTCAACCGTCCATTTACCTTAAAATGTATTCATGTAAGTAAAAATTGTGATATCATTATCATCTTTATTCTCACCACCTAATTTATTGTTTAATTATTTTTCGCTATCGCGCAGTACAGGCTTTCTTTATGTGTAAAACTTTATGTACATAACTATAGGAACAATATCATTTTTTTTAAAATTTCAACATCTGATCATCAGATCAGAATCAGTAAATTATTATCAAAATCTTATTAATCTATTATTTTTCAACTTAAAATGACATTAAATGTGCATAAATTATTTTAAAAACAATTTTACGCATGCCCGAACAAGTGCTTAAGTTTCATACGCGGCTGTTATCCATAAAATATAATACAGCAGATGAACGTCTAACGGGTGAGCAGCAAACTTTTGAAAGTGTGAAGTGAATGCGTCCCAAGTAGTCGATAAATCA
>DWMY01002203.1:0-12305 GCA_018249775.1 Heliconius hecalesia formosus
TTTTAGGTATTTAATATGATATTTATTCAGAATCTACTTTCCAAACTGCGGAAAATCAAGTGTGCATTCCTGTAACTATTTTTAGGTGAGGTATGTGTATGGAACTTGGTACTTATCCAGATCTTACCTCTTTTATAGGTGAAGCATTCCCATATTATCGAACTTGGCAGCCTTTCACATTTTTGTTTTGGGTGGGTCTAGCTTACCGTAACACTGAGTGCGCCACGACGGGAAAATGTAAATGAGAAAGTAGAATAAAAAGTAAATAATATTTTTCTTAGTATATTCCAAACTTTATAATAATCGCCATTTTTACAGAGGATTCTTCTTTGAATATTTGAATGAAATTAAGTGTTAAAAAATATGCGTTTTATAAATGTTTTCTATTTAAATATACAGTAACGTTCTGTTTATAAAAAGGCTCAGTGGTACAGCGCCTGACTGTAAATGCGACGGTTATGGGTTTATTAGTCACTTGGCAAATAAATTATGTTGATTTCTTTGCTCTGGTAAAACGATAAGCCGCGGCGTTAAGTCCTGCTGCCTGCCTATAACACGCTTTATGTCAAAAAATGGCGAAAAGTGAAGAACGGAGTCTTTTAACAATAGGTTCCCTGTGATTATTCTGCTGTGCACGACTTTCAACGTGAAATGACGTTAATAAAAATATAAGATCATCTAAACAAGCTACATTTATATTTACATACATAGAGATAGGGCACTTTACACAAAGTACCGCCGCTATTTAAATACAAACTGCGATATGAAGTAGAAACACGTATCGATTTATTCATGAAGTAGAAACTACTACTACACAGTATATAATAATTCAATGAGAATCAGATAACATTTGCAAATGTTATACTCGTATTACTTACAAGCGTATAATTTGTGCAGAACTAAAGAAACTTGCTGTATAACATATATGTGTTTTGCTTATTTTGTTTTAGCTTCACGTTGTTTCCCGCACGTGGTAAGGTAGGCGGAGGGAACCTTCCCAGGTTACATAATGTTAAGATTAAGACAATCGTGTTCCACCGAATTCTCGAGGCATCGCGTGTTGAGTGGTAGAACTCAACACCGCATTTACCTCGTTACCAGAGCGAGGAAATTATAATATTAAATATTTAATTTCTAATAAATATGATTGCTTCCTTAATAAATAGAACAAAGTATTACGTTTACTACTTTTCACGCTATTTTAAGACATTACATATTAAGTGGCGGAACTCAATGCCACATTTTATCTTAAAATTATCTAGATTATTTTGATAATTTCCCAAAAAAAATACTTGAGAAAAACTGTTGCAACATTGCAACAAAGCTTTTTACACATACCAACACGAACAAGCTTTGAAACATTCCATATAACATCCGAGTACATTTGGAGTATAAAATATTTTATAACAAAAACACTACCTCCTGCTATCAGTTGGCAAACTAGTTGTTTTCATTTGATATTTCGTAGGGTACAATTTAAACTTCGGCTTTGCAAAGTCTTAGTCTATGTAACTATTATTTGTACGTATTTTGTCGTATTTTTAGGATCTGATTGTTTTGTTGTGGATTCGATTGCAATTCGAGAGAATCAATTATTTTCTTTTCCTTACTCTGGTAATAAAACATAGCGCAGCGTTAAGTTCAACTACTCAACATGCAAATAGAGAGAAAAAAAGTGTTTTAGCACTAAGTTTCTTCTGTCTGCCCTGCTATATGCGGAATAAAAGGTGAAACATTTATTTTATATATTGAAATCCATTACTTTTAGTAATAAGACTTAAAAAGAAAAATAAATATATTTCTTATCTCTATGCATTAGCTTCACGCAGCATCCCATTACATACATAGAGGGGACCTAGTGTTAAAGTTCTCCATTCCTATAAAAAAACTTCGATTTTCCATTTCTTCGCCGAATTCTCCATTTACGTCGCCGCACTTTGTCTCATTAACAAATACCCTATATAAGTAGTGTAGTAGTGTTGCTTATATCAAATATATTACTTCAATTAAGACTAAATACTTATTTATCTATTAAGACTATTTTTAATATACTATATGTATGGAATATAAGAAGATAATATAAGATATAAGAAAATTCCTGAAATGTAAATAGCGAATAATTATTATTTGAGCCATGAATAAGGTAATCTAAGACATACTTCACACACACACAAAGTCACATACTTGTGCCCCTGCGCCGATTGGCTTCTAGCTAGAATTTGCTATTACAATATTAAAATATAAATCAATACAAAAAGAAAAATGTCTATGAAATCTATCAGTGATAACAATTTTAAATATCGTAAATTGAGTGTTGCTATATTTTCTCGCAATCCCTCGAAAAATGGGCGTTACTTCTCTTTACTTATTTATATATATACACTAATATTGACTATTCTAAGATCATAAATACCATTTATTTGCCTGCGAATCGAGTGTGTAACATATATAGGCTGAATTTTAGAATTTCATTGCAGCAAACCAGTTTCAAACTGTAAGGTATATCTGGTAGCCGCAAATACGTGCGTCATTTCATTCTCGTAGCTATCTCGTGGATCGCCGCAAATACTCTACTGTGTTTGGAGTTTTAGTACTTACATATTTGTTAGTGCAAAAATATATTTTTTTGTGGAAATTAAAACGGCTTACGCATTTTATGCATAATTATAACAAAGTAGACGGATATAACATAGTGTTCATATACACTCCGTTTTCCATTTATTCGTCGAACGTTGCGTGATGTATGGAGAACCTGGGGGCCGCGCCTTTTCTTTTAAAGAGAAATAACTTAAACTTAATTTAACTTAGCTTCACGCTGCATCCTTAGCGGGTAGTCAAAGAGAACGAAACGCCAAACACTACGGTCTCTACATACATCTTTCGCCTCATCCACTGTCATCAACCGCTTCATACATCTTCTCTGGGGGGTAAAGAGAAATGATAATAATTAATAATATAAATTTAATCAGTCTTACGAGTGAGGATCGAACCCACAATCAAAGCGCTTACAGAAGCTAAAAATACAATAGTATTATAGAAACACAGATACAATTCATATAGGGACCTGTTCTGCAATGTACAGGTTATGCATGATAAAATTTCTATATAAAAATAACTAAAGATTAAAAATAAATCAAAAAGATACACAACAATTTTCAGAAATATTCTTATTGCCTCGATGTTTTCATTTGCCAATTCACTTATCATGATAATAGTTTTCAATCAGGAAATCGATAATTTCATCACCTTCAATAACATTCGATTCCATTAATTTAATTTCATTGAAGCTTTATAATTGAGGCCACTGTAACGCAGTGGGATCTTCATTGTACATGAGATGGGATTGGGTTCAATCTCCTGTTGCAAGAACTATTTTTTTTATGGAAATAGACAAGGGAAACGAGCGTACGTCTCCTGGTGGTAGGTGATAAAGTGAGTGAGTGAGCTACAAGTGCATTGCCGACTTTCTAGGTGGAGTAAGACGCGCTTTTTGAAGGTACCCATGTTGTATTGACCTGGAAATACTGCCGCAGGTAGGTTGTTCCACAGTTGCATGGCGTATGGAAGAAAGTTCCTATAAAACCACACAGGAGTAGAGTGCCACATACCCAGATGAGATGGATGGTACTTGAGTTTGTAATGTACTGTGTGTGGTTAGAAAAATCGGTGGCAAGTAACAGGTTAAACAGTTCCTCAGAACACTTCCCACGGTAAATGCGGTAGAGAACGCACAGCAAGGAGACATACTTACGGAAACTCGGTCTCGATCTCGATCAATCAATCGACTCGATCAAATGAGTCTAGCTGATACAGGGGTTCACTAGACCAACGATGAGAAAAATACTCTTGTACAGACCTATCGGTGTTTTGGTGTGAAGTACTGTCTCGCTTCGTTGATGACTCCCAGTTTCTTTGAGGCCACCATGGCCTTGCTTTCCAGATGATCGCGATACTGGCAGTCACTCAAGGCCCAATAAACTGGGCGCAGCTATAAGGGAAGAGTTTTGAAAGACTTGCGACAGGGGAAATGGGGTTTTAGTGGTTAACGCGCAAACTTGTGTCTTTTTGGGGTTCTGAATGCTAGAATCCTCAAATATGATTATTTAGATTGATTATTATTTTGTTTTTTTTTATTCTAAGTATATATATATAACAAGTGGCGTTTTCCCTGTAACACGTAATACTTCATTAAATATTTCTTATTCCTTCAATTTTCGTGAAGTGAAACATTTGTACTGTATTTATATTCCATTTTCAAGACATTACATATAGTGATGAAACTCAACGCCGTACGTCATCTTTTTACTGAGAATGAAATGAAAATAATTCATTGTGAGAAAAGTTAAGTATTACAACTTCAGTGAGAATGTTGATTCTCACATCTACATTATACCACTGTGGCGCGACAGCCTGTGCTATAATTGTATCCTCTAGGTAAAATACACATAAACATTGTATGAACTATAAAAACATGTATGACATGTCTCTAGTATTAAAAAATCATATTTTACTAATTTCGTTTTAGTTATCTTTTTATATATTTTTCATTTACAAATTCACAATGCCATAAAAAATATATTTTGATTTTAACAACATAAATTGGAACTTAAAGTGAGTTTACTTCACAACACTTCGTCTATATTACACTAAAATAGCGAAGTCTCTTCACTTTAAATCTGACAAAGTGAAACTTTGTGTAAATCTCAAATTGGTTGCTCCCAGGAACATTTGTGCAGTTGATAGAATTTAGACGTTGCCAAGATGGGATCTCTAGAACTACGTACGTACATACATACATTTATTAAGATATTCTTGAGTTAGTTTGAATATTGTATTATCTAGGAATAAAGCTTATAGCTTTTTCATTCACAAAAAAGTGAAAATATTTTGATATTTCTAATGGATGAAGAGAAAAGTATGTTTCAATTTGTTATTATTAATTATCGCCTATAAATGGCGATGTTATCAGTAAAATATGCTGTTTTTTTATGTTTTAAATTTATTGAATATTTTTTTTGCTTTTTTGTAGCAGGATAATATTAAATGGGCAAAATAAATTATTGGAGAAAAAGTGAACATACACTCCTAAAATATCAAAAAATATGCAATATAATCAATATCATCAGTAATAATAATATAATCAGCTTCACTCTGTATCCCGCATACTGCAGAGTAGGCAAAGGGAACCTAGTGTTAAGACACTCCGTTCACCACTTTCTGCCGTATTCTAGAGGCATTGCAAGTGGAAGAACCCGCTTGTTCTCGGCACTAGAGCGAAGAAATGGAAATATAAATTTAAGTAACTATTTCATCTCCTCGAGTGGGGATCATACCCACAATCAGTCGATTTACAGTCACACTTTGTGCCCCTGCGCCACGACTGGCCTGTAATAAATATAATGTCATGTAAAAATATGTATACATATGTATACATTATAGTTGGTTTTTTTTAATCTCTATAGCAATGTTGCCTACATTGCTATAGAGATAAAGGAACATATTATTTAGTCTCTCCGTTCTTACTTTTCCGTCTGACTTTCGAGACATCGCGTGTTGAGTGGCAGAACTCAACACAGCGCTACACACTGGGTCAAACCCACAACTGTCGGGATTACTGTCGGTCGTTATCGTACTGCGCCACGTCGGCCTCATAAACATTAATAAAATCTACAATACAAAATCAAAACAATTAGCAAAATAGAACTTAATTAACTATCAAAGTTGTGAATCTAAAACTGAACTGTTACTTTAGACCCCGGAAATGTCACAGTGTGGGGTTGGCGTGACACTCGAGTCTACAATTCCTGCCTTTGTTCCTTGTGATTGCTTCATCGACCAGCAAAGCTACGGTATCAAAAGACTAGTTTGCGTGAAGTAGGATAATATTTCCATTATGTGGTATTATGCGTATATAGTATACAGCATGAAACATAAAAAATAATAAAATGTATTATTGTATGTCGTATTCGGGTCTAGATTCGCAGGTAAAGTGAAATTAGTGTTTAGAGTGAAAAATACTTATTTTTTTATGGAAAAGGACAAGGCAAACGAGCGTTCGGGTCACCTGATGGTAAGTGATTACCGCCGCCCACGACCCCGTACAACACCAGAGGAGCTACAGGCTACTACTTAACGGAGTGTTATGCTATGTGCGAGTTAGCGTGAAGCTAAAAAAAATATATATATTTTTTTAAATATATATTTTTACAAACGCTTCTAAAGGGGGAATGTCTATTTAATGTTAAACGCTAACAAAAAATGGCAACAGGGTAGTATTATCATAATAGCGGGCCGCAGTCGTTCGCCGCAGCCGCTCGCGATCATCGCTGAATTATGAATTTGATAGAACATTATTTTTTTTACATGACCTCTTTAAAATGTTTCCTTCTACACGTGTGTGTAGGTTATTTATAGTTTTTTGATGCTATATAGTGTAAATTTAGTATATACACGTATAGGAAGTATCTCTTTGAAATTGCTATGGCAACACTATATACTTATTTTATCAGCTTCACACTGTATCCTGCACACAGCAGGGTAGGCAGATGGAACCTAGTGTTAAGGCACTCCGTTCCCCACTTTCTGGCGAATTCTGGAGGCATTGCGTGTGGCGTGGCAGAACTCAACGCGCTTAGCCTCGACACCAGAGCGAAGAAATGGAAAAATAAATTTAAGTAAATATTTCATCTCCTCGAGTGCGGATCGAACCCACAACCAGTCGGTTTTACAGTCACACTTCGTGCCACTGCGCCACTATATACTTAAGTTTGCGTATTTGGCAGCGCTTTTTGTAGGTAAATTGTATAAAAAGTAGTGTAAAAGGTATAATTGTATACAAGGTCCTAGGTAAATGGACTGTCCAACAAAACAAATATTCGAACCAGTAGTGAGTTCAGTTGGTATCCTCAAATACGTACTCTGCAGGATTTATAATATTAGAATAGTGTTTTGGTCTAATTTTTTCAAGTAATTATTTTGTACTTGAATAACAATATTAAAATATATTTTATTTTAATATGATTATATTTTTTCATATTTAAATTATTTATAATTTACCTAATATTCATATAATGTAATATGTTGTTTGGTAATCAATTGATATTGTCTCTATATAAGAAAAAGGCAAGACGAATAAGATAGTGAATTCCTAAGTATTTGGGATTTTTTTCTTTGTACTCCTCTTTTTATCTTATCAACAAGCCAAATTTCAACTTTCTTGATCTAACCTAGAACTACTTCTGTCTGTGCCCGTCTGTCACTCCGTAATGAAAGTCTCATTTATATAGAGTCATATATATCTACATATATAGAAAATTCGTCCCACATTGAAATAAATAACTATCTAATTGTACATATTCTATATGTCAAAGCACGATTTAATTTATTAAATTTCACATAAAAAATTAAACATTTTCACAAAAACTTTGCAATTTTAGTAAAAATCATTTTATATTCAAACACGTAGCGTAGTCCCCTCTACTTCTATATACATATATTTAAATAAAGATTATCCAGCAGACGCTGCCTCCGTACCAACCCGTAGCGTTCCTAGATTTTCACCTAAACGATACAATTTCCTCTCTTATTTGCTAGTATGTGTTAGTATTTTTGTTAAAAGTATGATTACAGTAGGGAATTTGTGAAAATAATTTAAAAATAGCGGTATGTTACGGTGTCTATTTGTAAATAATAATAAACACTAATAATATACTTTATTGTACACACATAAAGGAAATAAACAAAGAAAAAAATATAATAAAAAAAATAAAAAACGGACTTTAACCGGATTCTAAAACCAGAACATTTCCAAACTCTCATCAAACTACTCTTAAAGTGTATCATTTCCAATAAAAAGAAACATCAAAATCGGTTTGCCTAATATTCAGCTATTCATGCAACAAATAATTGCGCACATTCTTAATGCAAATTTAATATGTGATTTTTCAAGGATACCATTGTCAAAAATGGACCAAATTAATTACTCCTTTTAAAGAAGTCGGTTAAAAAGAATGGAGAGCAGGCGGCGTTATAGATATAAATGTGTAGATTGTGAGTTTGTATCCTCATTTTGAGAATGGTTATATTTTATATTTTTTTATTTTCTAAAATTCATAAGGTGCAGAAAGTAATGTGTTTGAACTAAATTTTATTAAAAAATTACATATTTTATCTCAAATAGTGATATTATTAAATACTGTTATAAAGTTCTTCTTAGGTCTGAGACATTAACTTTAGTGAACTGGTGGTATCATTTGACGTTCAAAAAATGAAGCATGTAACTTATTAATTTCAATTTGAATTTGAATGAATTTGAATTTGAATTTTACTTGTAGTTTAGAACCTGCTGCTTTGATTCCGTAGTCAAATGGTAAATACTAAGTAAATTGTGTATAACACAAGACTCACTCTGACTTAGATTATTAATGGACTATACGAGACCAAAATAAGTTTTCTAATCGAACCTGTAGTCCCTGAGATTAGTGCGTTCAACCAAACTAAAATATTCTTACCTTTGTATTAATAAGATTAATCTCGAAAATACAGAATTTTATTTCTAAACACATTTTTCGCATAACATTTAATACAATCTGTATGACGAAAGAATCTTAGATGACCATAAAGATAAAAGTATGGAAAGATTGGCAACTCTGTGTACTAGATAAACGTCTAAAGCGCGACTGAAACAATTGAACTCGTCATAATAAGAATATCTTCCATGAATTGTATATATATTTTGATTTATTTAGCATTCTTGTATTCCTTGAAATTATAGACATGTGCTGAAAACAGTTTATTTAACTTTGTATATTTAGATTCTTTATATTCAAATGCTAATGCACGCTCTGGTAAGAAGACAAAGCGTGGCGTTGAATTCCACAAATGTGCAAATGAAACTGGGAGAAAAATGGGGAACACACATGGTATTTTAGTATTTGGTTCCCTCTGCCTACACTGTTATAAGCGCAAAAACTAAAATAAAAGTAAAAAACAGCCAATTAAAATTAAATATAACAAAAAAACCATTTATAGGTTTCTGCTAAGACATAACTCGCTAAATAATAAAAAATAATGCGCGTATTGTGTTATCAAACGGGGAAATGATTTTTTTACAGTCTTCGAGTCGTTACCCGTATATTTGTCTTTCTTTATTTAATTGTCTATTTAAGTTTCATGCTGTATTCCTAGATCAGAGAGAATGGAGTGCCAAACGCCGTCTGCATACGTTTTTCGCCTCGATCACTGTCATCAATCTATTCATACATGTCAATTCAATCAAATATATCGTTACTGAGTGACGTGGACGTCAATGTTTTTCTCTCTCTAGGATGTTAAGTAAGCAGCTACTATGATTTTATTTAATTTTATTTAGTTAGATATTATTTCTTTACATCATATTTACTTTTTATTTACTAACAAATGTGGTAAGAGAGGCTTCTTGGAGGTTATGTACGAAGAAGTCGAAAAATGGACGAGACTCTTCCTGGCTACCCCGCTAGGTATAAAAAATCTTTTTGATATTGACAACTTCATCGAAAGTGAGAATAAAGAGGTTTAAGCCGAAGCGTTTACACTCAATCGAATAATAAATATAATATCTCACAGATACATTTTCATTGGAAAGTTGAAGTAAACAACAAGTTTTGATCCCACGAGACGTGGCGCGTCGGCAACAACTGAGATATTGGTAAAGTTATGATGTTCCAGACACTCGCTCGACTTCCAATACTTAGTTTGTTGGGCTGTCACTTAGTATTTACTTGTGGTCCTAATCTATATATATATATTAGTAATAGACGTTTTTTTTTAGGATTGTACCTAATTAGATGTGATAGTTTAGGCCTCGATTTCTGGAGGAAACGTTTTTCTGTTTATCGCAAATTGAAGGCAAAAGAAACCTAGTGTCAAGACACTTGTTTCCCCACTTCCTAAGTAATAATAATAATTAATTAGAAAGTGGGAAATGTTTCTAATTTTCGAGACATTGCGTGATGAGTAGAGAAACTTAACACTGCAATTTACCTCATTCCAAACAAGTGGGAATCGAACCTACAACCGCTGCGCGTCGTGCTTTATAAGCTGACGCTTTGCTGCCATCCAACGGCAGTATACTATTTTAATATTTGTTAATTATTGCATATTCTCTGCTCTACTATTTGTTCAAATAATTGCTTCATTTCATAAACTAATAAGCCTAATGCATATTGTGCCTGTATAACTAATATGTGTTATTACTTATTACTAATATTCAAATGGCCACATATTATTATTAATATCCATTATGATAGATATTCTTATCGAAATATTTAGTTAATAGAATAAAGCTTTAGGGTTTGTTTGGTAGAACGCTCTAATCTCAGGAAAAAATATTTGAGTGTTGCATAGTCTATTCATCGCATCTAATATTATAAGCCTCACGTTAATCGTTTCGATGTAACGCACTTAGAATATGTCACGTCATTTCCGTCCAACCATGGGGACAAAACCGCAAGTAAAAATTATAAAAAAAAAAACTTTTACTTAATTTATAAATATTTCATTCATTTTCGGCGAGTGGGAAATGGACCCACAGAAGAGAGGTCTAAAGCTAAGTCAACCTATTAAGTAGAGTACGTGGGTTCTAATTCCTCTTAATTTATTATTATAAAAGCGAGTTTAAATATGATGGTAAGAGTTTTAGGAATATTAAAAGAGCTAGCTCTTTATGATGCTCTTCATGAGTTTTGAGAGCAGGGATAGCAAAAGGCCTATAGTTAGTTGATAATAAATAAGAGTGCTCCTCCACGAGTCAGATACACAAGTCGAGTGGGCAGGATGGCATCTCTCCTTTAGTGTCGGGGACTATGTAATATGCCGACTGAGTCAGAGTGTCATATGGCACCCGACTTGTGGATGTCCAAAGCAGACAGAGATCGCATAACAGTTTTTTGGCTTCTTCGGGCATTGAGTTCTGGGATGGTCGGCGGCGTTGTTCCTCGTTTATCCTTAGTTCGAGGCAAAGAGAGCGCCCAGGAAATTGGCTTTCTCACTCGCCATATGGACCAAGATGTGCCCATGGCGGAAGCGATGGCTGGCTAAAGTTACCGAGTGCACTCTTTGAGAGGGCCTTAAATTTATGAGTTACGGATGGTTAGTTCTCAAGTTTTGACCGATTTTAAAGACTTGGATTACCGAATCTTGCTTTGGCAATTTGCTACTCAAAAGTACTTAGAAGCCCGGTTATATTTTACATTCCAAACAAGTACGCAAATGTGTTAGATGTATCAAACCAAGGCTGTGACTTGCCATCGATTGGCACTACAGTGCTAGGAATATAAAGTTCCATGCTCTGCAAAGCCACGACGGCAACAGCAGCGGCACAGGTACTAGGATCATCAGAAGAGAAGCAAACCAGCCACGGTCCCCAGGGATAACATAAGTAACATTTACGCATCCCACCCTGATCTGCTGACATGTAGCGTCAGACATGACGCTTATTGGTGTTCTGCGACTGCCGCGTATAATGGCAACAACAGTTCGGTTACGATTGTTTGCCTTATATTTCTCATAAAAAAAACTGCTAAGTTTCATGATGATACTATTTCTGCAATCTTTAATATAGAAAATTAGTAGGTAGTTGGGGAACGGTGTCTTAACACTAGGTTCCTTCTACCTATCCTGCTGAGGGCGGGATGAAACAGTTTTTTTTATTTATTTAACAATTAATATTAAATTGTATTTATTTTCAATCAAGGAGAACATAAAAATTTGAATCTTACCAGTTTGCTCGCTTCGACTATTATAACTCTTGATCTTGATCTCTTAAAGATTATTTCATTTATAGTGACCACTAGTGATCCGCTAGCGCTTCGACCACTTGAACTACATAATTATTAATTTTCTAATCTGCATTACTTTATAATATAGTAATAATATGATTTTAAGAACAATATATCTACTTACTCGTATATGGAAAAGTAAAGTTTCAGCCAATTCAATAAAACAATTATTTATATCAATTTTATCGAATAACATTCTATAAAATGATATATTGCAATTAAATCAGTTAAGCCATAAAAGATTTACGTGAACAAATGCACAGACAAACAGACAAAATAAAAAAAATCATTGTTTTTGGTTCTATTACGTTATTAAAAGCCACCATTATTTCTTCTATATAACCTTCTATTTACAGACATCGATAAATATAGATAATAATTTTACTAAACACAATCATATTAAAACTGCGCTCCTGATTTCAAATACCAACATTTAATAGTTCGTTACGTTTATTACCTACAGAGTAATAAGATTTGATTAAACTAAAA